>VZTL01018205.1:0-12191 GCA_013400535.1 Scopus umbretta
TTTTTTTTTTTTTTAATTATTAAGTATGATCTTACTTTAACTACTCAAACCACACAGGTTCAATCCCTCACATAGGGATCAGTGAATTATATTTTCAGTGAGAAGCTAGCACAAGGACTAGTAACTTCACAGAACTATAGCGGGTCAACGCTGACGTGTGTTTCCGTGTGTGTGTTACAAATAACTTGCTCTGATGAGGCTTGTACTCCCCAGGTCCCTTGAACCGGGTATTTAAAGTCAACAATTCTGGTATTAGTAGGTATGTAGAAAAAGAACTTGATATTTATCACGGTGGGGAAAAAAAAAAAAAAAAAGTCTGTCGTGACTCAAACACACTTTGCTGCAGGAAGGAATAGAGGCAGTTCAGAGGCAAGAATCTATGCCAAGGAGAGCCTTGTCTCAAAGAAATGTATTGATTTAGTTCTGCTTGAGAAATGTATAGATCAGAGAGAGGAAGAGACTGTAGTGAAGAACTCCCGTTCCTTTCCTGCCACTGACTTTTCCAGTAACAGCACTAGAAAAGGTAATCTCAAGGTGATGTGATGCTACGGAGAGACCAGTTTCTTACTTAAATGAGAACAACACAGCACTGAAAAAATAAGCTGTGATGCTTACAGACACAGATGGATGCTTAATTAGACATTCCTCGGAAATATCATTCTCCTTTTCCTGATGCACTGATGATTTTTAAAAGGCAATTCTGTAAAAACTTCTGTGCTAGATTTTTCCAACAGAGATTGTTTTCTTCTCCAGCCACACGCAGAACACACCAGTATGCAGAAGCCATTAAATACCTAACTGTACCTTTACCTGGGGAATCTTTTCAAGTCACGGACTCATTTGTGAAGGCACAGAATTTGTACACTCTGAAACCTGCACTTTAGTGAAGAAATCCAGAAGGATTCTGAAGGTCAGATTAGCAGAGACAGCCCAGCCAGTAACAGCTCGCTGCCACTAACAGGGATGGGCTTCCCACCCCCCCAACTTTTTTTTACCACCTAACTGTGACTGCGCAGTCATATTCCCTCCTTTGCGCCAGAACTTGCTCATCCTTTCTTGGATAGATTCACTTCACTAAGCCAGCAGAAAACCAAACCAGAAAATGAGTGAAATTTTCTGCCGGAGCTGGCAGGAAGATGAGGGAAGGGAGGGCAAGCAACAAACCATCCCTTTAGAAATAAAAAAAAAAACCCAAATCTGATTAAAAACTACCTGCTGTTTGGTCTCATCACTCCTTGAACTCACAGGTTCCAACTAGACACAGGAGAGGGTACTGAGTGTTTCTTTCACAGCACTGTTTGCTCTGAGAAGAGATTATTGAAGATAAATTATTAAAAAGCAAAAAATTAAATACAAAGAGGTGTTAGTAGCTTCCTAAAGAACTGTCATGGAATGTATGCTATTTAGCAATATATACTACTGCACAAAGAGTTGTACTGAAGATGGCATGCATTCCGTTTATCAGTCAATAACTGGCTACTCATACATCCTTCATAATATTTTTGTTCTGTTTGCCCTCAGTAAATGTTCTTCCTCATAACCGTATATCCCGCAATGTCAGCAGGGAATGAGTTTCACCCAAACACGATAAGGCTGGAAATGCTTAAACACCATGATACCCTAACCTTAGTCGTACATTATTATTCTGAGTGTTATTGAACTGATTCACAATACAGGATGCCCAGCTTCTATGAAGCAAACCAGCTCCTTTAGATTGGATACGAGGAAACATTTCTTTATCGGAAGAGTGGTGAGGCATTGGCACAGGCTGCCCAGGGAGGGGGTGGAGTCCCCATCCCTGGAGGGGTTCAAAAGACGTGTGGATGTGGCACTCCAGGACATGGTTTAGCAGGCATGGAGGTGTTGGGTTGATGGTCGGACTAGATGATCTCAGAGGGCTTTTCCAACCTGAATGATTCTATGATTTTTCTCAGCAGCTGTAGATATGACAGATTCTTACTTCAAAAGTACTACGTTTTTCATGGCAGCTTGCTGTTCGAAGTCACTTTAGTTTGTTACTGACACATTTCCTCCTATTCAGAGTCCAACAGACGACTACTTTTCCCTGCTTACAACTGTATCACCTTCTTAAGCCAGTTCTAGCAATTGTTCAAATGAAAAAAAATTATCTAGCAGAACACTGTCTTTTAATGCCATTTTAGTGCTGAAAGAAAACAGTTTGAACAACCTACCTCCTCGCACCGCTAGCCATTCAGTCGCAGGCTGTAATTTAAAAAAAAAAAAGAGAAACTATACTTGATGTTATTCTCTGCAAAAACGTAGGTACGTTCTTTAAGCTTTTGTGACTGCGTAAATGCAAAGTTGAAGCGCGCTGCTGCATAGGAGTTACTTGTTCAGAATACACAGCTACCTACAGAGATCCTTCCAGAGCACCTATATCTTACAGCTCCCGCGTCACAGAAGTCAGTATTCTCACCTAAATCTGGATACGGCTTTGGATTTATACAGAACTAAAGACTAATAGTGGCCCGTACTTACATGAACAATTATTTCCATCACCGGTGGATTACGTCATGTCACATTTACTCAACGTAACTGAGCATAGATGGAATAAATCAGAGGTGTGAGAGAGGTAATGACAAATGTATACAACTGAGGCTAATAAAATTATGTAAAACAGTTGACTTTTTTTTTTTAATTAAATGTAAACACTCAGGCAAGCCCACGAAGAACTCTGAATCAAACACTTGATAGGCAGCGTGTCTCAGGGTGGTGGGAAAAGAGAGAAGCAGCACATGACCTGGGTACTGACGAGTTGACCGTAACGCACAAGTCCGCTTCCTAACACAGGAGAAACTTTTGGGAAAGACCAAGGTTATGGCCTCTTCTGATAGAGCGCCACATAACTCTGAAGATGTGAAGAGGTGACTCCAGCCACTTCCGAAACGGCACCAAAAGCCTTTGTAGGTGTATCTGCGCGTTTGTCATGCTTTTTTCCTACTCCAGTCGCCTTCCTTTCCGTTAAAAGCCAACGTCAGCAAACCCACCAGTAACATTCTAGTACGAACATCACACACAGACATGCCCAACCACGAAACATCTAACAGACTGAAAACTAATCCAAACAATTAGACCTTTATCAGAAAAAAAAAAAAAAAAATGTGCATCCAGACAAACACAGAAGTACCAACTCGTTCTGCACTTCCCAACTGCTGTCTTTTGGAGTTGTTCATCTCCTCCCCAAGACAACACACATTCTTCTTTAGCTTCTCCCGAGCGTCGCACATACCCATGCACTTAAAACAACACAAAAGTGTGACCAGCACTCAATTTAACTCAAGACAGTTGACTCAGCTCTGTGTGGATGTGTGCACACGATGCTCGAGAGCAGATTTTTCATAACACTAAGCCACCCCCACATGGGTACTGTGTAATTTATATAGTATTCCTTTGAAAATACTGCCCTAAAGCTGACTCACTGGCATACAATTCTACCTAAGGCACATTTCTGGGAGTGGAGCTGGCTCTTTATCAGATGATTCATAAATCAGGCCTGGTAGCAATCCTAAAGAATAGGACCTTGGTAATAGAATTGCGGTGCAAAACAAAAGAAGAAAAGATTAAACTAACGCTGTGTTTCAACTGGTTTTGCATAAACAAACGAAGATTAAAAATAGGCTGCTCCTACTGAGTGCTCAACAGGCTGCATACACAAATCATCCAAGCCTGAACAAAAATTACAAGTTCATCTGTTAAAACAAAGGTTTGCGGAGCATCCTTTGCAGCCTTGAAAAGCAACGTTTTTCATCGCGCATAAGAAGCAAGACTTGACATTTAAACGCAGGTTTTTGCATTGTAACGCTTAACGCCCGTATTCTGCCTCTTTCAAGTGAAAGGTAACGACCAGCTATGGGTCAGTTCACAGGCCTGCACACAGCCTTCCAGAAACATTCACCAGCTGCACTGGAATCCTACAAATAAAAAATAAAAAAAATCACAGTCCTCATAAAAATAAACTCATTCGCCTACAGATAAAGGCACATAGGGTTGGCTGCACTTAGCCTTCTAAAATCTCATTTCTTTCTCACAGTGAAACCATTTTTCTCAAGCGTACAGCAATTTAAAGTCTACAATGCTCGCTACTCTAAAAATTAGAGAGGACTTATTTTTCTTACTATCTGTTCCTAAACATTTAAGCGACTGGCTCTTAGATTTTTCATTATTCTTTCAACAAAACTAGTGGCAGAAATCAATGCTAGGATAGCTGTGCTTCATTTCTTTTTCTCTCTGCCATATATTAGCTTGCAGAAGACCATCCTGCTGAGGATAGTCACATTAATGTACCATCTTTTTCTAAGATTTTGAGTTTAGCAAACGTTCCCACTTTACCTATCCATTTCTGTTACTCAATGGAAACGTACTCTGCGCCTCCTCCACTGGTTCATGCCATTCTATAGAAACAGACGTCGTCTTCTCGAGAAGATTCGGTCTACTGTTCTACCACGGGCAATAAAGCAACGCTCGCAGAAGAGCCGCGTTTTAAATTGCTTGAGCATAACAGCAACAAATTAATCCTGATTTTCAGAGCACAGATTTTCTTTCTACTAAGAACGTTCATCTGAAATAGCGTGAAAGTAATCAAACACTGCGTTACCTGCCAGCAGCTCCAACTGGCAGACCAGGACAACCGCAATGTCGCTTCAGAGTAGTAAAGTCATCTCAGTACTGTGGTATCCATTCGAGAAGGGCTTGTGCTGCCTCCCGCAAAAATCAAGGCCGGTCCAGCAGGGACAGACGCAAATGCACCTTGCCATGGCTGTTATTTGGAAATCTTGAGGCAGCAGCGAGCGCCACGGGACGCAGGCCGCAGTTCCAGGAGGCCTTCAGTCCATCCCGAAGTCCATCGCCACTGGGAAGAGGTAGAACGGCCTCACCTGCTGGGCCAGCTAGCACCCGCCAAGTCCTTTTGTACTTCAGCTTCCCAGAGGAAAGCTGCGCACCTCATCGCCGGGCTAGTCGGCTGAATGAGATCAGAGTCAGGGTCCCGAAGGAGAGAGCAAGGGGAGCATCTTCCGCAACAGACGGCGGCAACAGGCCTGAAGCAAGGGGAGGGCACAGGACCGTTCACCTGGTCTTGCAAAACACCACCCCAAAATTGCACAACCCTTGACATCAGGAGGACCGATGCTTTCAGCAGATAAGAGAGCTGTTTTGTCAAGTTCTGTGTAACGTTCCTTTCCACGAACAGTGCGACGCTACAGCCGCCCCGGCTGTCTTGCGGGTACTTCTGTAGCTCACACAGCCACTCGCCAGCATCCCCTCATCTCTTCCAGCTATCTAAAAGCTCAAGCTGAACTAGGAGCGGTGTGGATTTAGGACAACCATCTAGCAAAGATGAGTTAAGCCCTATTAAGCGACTCCACAGTTTGTAAGTATTTTACGAGCAGTTCTTTTTAAATAGCACACAGGAAATAAACACAACCGACCCTCAGGTATTTTAAAGCTTCAAATACTTTAATTCAATACCAGCGCTGTGTCTTCGCCTTAAGCCAGTATCTTCCTGCCACAGGGCAGGAACATCCAGTTTAGAGTCTGGACTGAAGAAGAAAGACCAGGTGACGTGCCCAAATTCTACAGAAAGCCTGGAAAGGAACTGTAAGCCAAACCCCGATCTCCAGTCATTTTCTCATCCACAAGCTGCTAAGATCATTCACTTGTTGCTTTAATTATTAAGTCAGTAGTATAAAAACTAAATATTGCAACACAGATTTGCAGTAGGTATATTCCTGAAAAACAAATGGGATCATTATACTAAAGGCAAAGTCACGATGCATTCAAATTATGAAAAATTTAGCAACAGTATGATACCAACCGCTGTTGGGCTGTTCTTCACCCCAAACCCTTGATTGTTTGGGTTTTTTTGGGGGTTTTTTTGTTTGTTTGTTTTTTGTGGGTTTTTTTGGTTTTTTGTTTGTTTTTTACCAGTAACAAGAGGTGCCAATTGTCAGCATCCACTGGACTGCTAACAGTCGATACCGTAGCCTTCACGTGTCCGAAGTACTCCTATAGAAGAAAGCACTCACGACGCTGGTCTGTCATGACCTACTTAGGACTCGGTAAGCAACAGGCACAGCTTCACTGGCAACAACCCGCTACCTTCTCACCGAGAAAGCTCCCCCGTGCCACTGAACCGTACTCAAGAAGAGCACAGCTAACTCAAGATGACTAACCTTTGAGTTTGTACCTTCACAAAGCCGAACACTTTTCTCCTTAGTTGAGCTTTCCCAAGAAACTAAGGCAACAAAAGAAGTTAAATTCTCGTAGGATGCCGCAGTCACAGACAAACGTCTGTGGACACCGGCGGAATTAGAGGGACTGTGGCACGGTCTGTTATGGAAGGAGAACGAAGCCTGGTAACGAAAAAGGACAGTGCAGGAGAGGGTTAATTGAGAATAAGCTTTTGACGAACAACAGATGGAAAAATAGTGCGAAGTAAACACAGGTTGGTTCTACAAATGAACAAAAGCGACTTTGGGCATTTCACAAAACCAGAACGGGTCAAAAGCCAGTTACATGCGTGTTATGGATAACGCCTCTAACGCGGGGTTTACTGTCAGATACTTCCTACAGTATTTACTCCCGGCTGGCAAGGGTGAAGAAACTTGACCTCTACTTTGAGAGAATAACAGACAGACCAGGAAACAGACGTTTCTTTCCCACAACGTACAGAAGACTTTGCATATATTTGACTACAGAAATTAAGTAACAGCATGTAAGAGGATACCAAGTTACCAGCTACAAAAAGAGCAAAAGAAAATTAAAAGGTAGTTTTCATCGGTACCGCGCAAGTACTGACAGGAGGAAGGAAAAAAACCCAAAAACCAACTCAAACCCCCCAAAATTACTTACCCTTAAATAAAAGCACCATTTACCCCCAAAATTATTTGTTGCATTGATTGTTCTTGCTTTAGGAAAAAGAGGCTCAGCTGGCAGAGCTTTCTGAAGAATACTACGAATGGTTAACAACAGGAGACAATATATACAACTTCCCCAGCGCAAGGGGAGACAGAAGAAAAAAAGGCATCAGGTTTGGAGTCTTAATTCAACCCCATTCTGTTCATTCAACACAGCCACCTTATCGCTGTGGCTTGACGAGTTCCATACAGACAAATGGTGAAATCCACTCCAGGTGTTAAAAAGTAGAAAAAACCATTTTGCTCTTGCAAAACAAAAAAGGGAAATCAAGTGTCTGTTAGCCAACCAACTTTAAACTGAGGTGAGGTCCGTAACTTCGTGAGCCCTCAATCATTAGCTAACTCTGGCAAGATACGGTTTCCCTAGCTTAGTTTTATGGTATTCAACAATTTCTGGGTTTTCTTTATGACAGTGAGCGGACCCAAAGCCTGTGAATTGCCTTTAAGATGACTTATACCAGTAACTGGAACCACAGAAAACAAAACTTCACCTTAAAGGCTTTTTAAAAACAATACTCAAAGAAATGTGGGTTTTGTTGTTTTGGTTTGTTTGTTTGTTTGTAGTAGTAGCGTAGTGCTGATGAAAAGCTATTACCAGCTCCGGAGGAACCAAAGCTATCGACAACTCAAACTGTATTTATTGGTAATTCAGCTCATGGGCATTGCTACCCACGAGCCCACTCTTTCCCACAATGACAGCTTCATTTGCAAAAGACATCTTATTAAACACGATGAGGCCTCAGGCTACCGGCATTTCATCCAACTTCATTAGGAGACAGCCTCTAAACCCCCCTTATCTTACAAGGTGTTTCCAACCGCAAGCACGTGGAATTAGCAGACAGCTTCCTGACCTGCTCTTTACCAACCTTTTCCCCTAAAATTTTCCTTTTGCCAGTTACTTAGAACTGTCTCTCTAGCAAGAGCTGGCATTCCCAGACAGCAAGAACTGGGAGAGTGAGCTGAGGAGTCAGGCGATTCCCAGCTGTCGAGAAAGCCACGGTACAAGAGAACAGTACCTGGCTATCACGTCGAGTTGTTTCTTTTTCCTTCAGACAGTTTGACAATACTATTGGAGCATACGGCGCCAACCGCAGACTGGTAGGATGGAAATGTAACATTCCCAATGAAAAACAAATTACCGAGATGGTAATAACTGCGTCGTCACAGAGACAACTGGTGTTATAAAGTCTGGCTCTTCACTATTCCCAGCTCTGCTACTGTGAGTCACTTGGTCTACCCATTTTGGCTGAATGGAAGCGAAATCCGCCTTCCCCAAAATAAATCCTGAAAGACTAATGACCAAGCGCTGTGAAACAAGACATTACAGCAGCAACGTAGCAAGACGAGCGCTTACGCAATCACGGTCTGGCTCTTCCTGCTCATTCCAGGAAATTCTGAAGCACCAAAGCAGAAGAGCACCGTGCGGGACACTTGCAGAAGTCTCGCTATAAAGTCAAATCCACGATCCATGTATATTGAAAGAAAAATGCCAGCCTGAAAGAGTCTTAAATACTTGCATTTAATTAAAAAGTGACCACCTGTTTTGCTTACGATTAAAAAGCTGTCGGACCGAGTCCTAACAGCTTTTAAACCGTCTTCCCTGGAGACCAAATATCACAAGGCGCGATACGGCTGAAGCCCGTACGCTCTTCCGCTACTTCAATCAATTTCGGAGCATTCAGGAGACAGACTACATGGTCAAATCGATACAAACCCCTAAATACCTTCTTAAATAAAAAGGGAAATGAGGTTGGATCATTCGGAATCTAAAGCTGACTCGCCACGTGACCAGGGGCATGTTACTCGACCTCCCCGGGCGTTCCGTAACGCATCCGCCACGGTGTAACGGCAACACCTCAGCGACTGAGCCGCATCTCATTTTCGGTCCTGAATGAGTAATGGATGCGCGCCCCAACCGCAGCGGGCGGAGGAACTGCTACGCCGTACTGGCTCTGTGCACGCTGATCAGACGCGCGAAGAGGGAACACTAACAAGTGGGAACGGGCAACCACAAATTGAAATTCTAACCCTTAGCAGCAACACCGAGTAAGGGACAAGGCATCGGTCGCGCCGGCCGAGCTCAAGAGGCGCGCTCGGTTAGGGGAATGCAACTGCAGAGCCTAGCGTTTACACTACAGGCGCGTTTTCGTTTACAGCCTCTTCCAACCGGTTTTCTTTTTCGCTCAGAATCGCACGTTTGTAGACGTTGCATCCCAGACTCGGGAGCGCCTTACGCCTTAAAAAACCTGGAACGAAGCCGCGACAGAAAGACAACACGAATCGCCACGAGAATCACACTAAGTTTCCTGCGGTAACGTTGGCTGCCCTGGATGCCGCTGCCGTAACAGTTGAGCTGCTCCCGAGTTACAGCGCGAAAGCTGAAGGCACGAGCGTCGGTTCTCTGCTGAGCTTTGATTCACGTACGAGAAAACCGAGACAAAAGCGGTTTCCTTGCCACGTAAGCCTCGGGTTCTCTCAGAGCTGTCGCTGTGCAGCAACGTGCGCTGTACCACACACAACCCGATCCCAGAGCTCTTTCCCAGCACCACGCTTCTCCCCCTCTTCCGCCGCTGCTTCATTTTTGGTTCCTCGTTGCTACCGGTAACGTTCAGGCCAGCAAAGGTTGTCAAGGTTTGGTACTTCTTTTCCAGCGTGCTTGTTCTGAGGTGCGAGCTATACGCTTGCAACTATGGTATTTAAATGTTTCCCTCTGATCTAGTAAATGTGTTATTAAATCAGTTTCTGTCAATGTTTACAGTTTTCCAAGTCAGTTTAGTCAACTGCAGATAAAAACACAGAAGCCGAGATGGACCGCAGTCCCAATTCTGTCAAAAAGTACCGTCAACACACGAACTTTGAAACGTTACAGAAAATTAAATACAGGTTGCTTGAAACTAGTTACTCATCCGAAAAGTTTCCAAAGCTTTAACATCTCTAGCGGTGACATTTCGGTCAGAGGGTAACCAGACAGTTGCGAACGCTCGGTCTGCAGCCGCTTTCACAGCGCGGTACGTAGAGACTCCCATCTCATCAACAGACGTTTAAGCGAGAAGTTGGTGGGTCGTAGCCGGCACGTAGGGCCTTGGTGGAGCAGGCAGTTGATGTGACAATGTACAAGAGGGAGCGAAGAAAGCGAACAAAACCAAGGCAAAGCAGCCCTGCATTCTACAGGTAAACACACAGCAAGGAGATGAGGGGTCAGGGCAACCAAGGCAATTATTTCTCGTTGCTCCGATCAAGTTGCACCAACTTATCTCCCTAATGCCTAGCGTTCAAAGCCCCTCATGATTCTCTATATTTACTCTTTGTTCATCCAATCTTATCTTACCTCATTAATCCCCACCTCCTCCACACCGTCAGCTGCCAGCATGCTCTGCCCGTTTGTCAAACGCGCACAAACATCCTTCCTACCTCTCTTTTATCAGTCAGAGCGGCGCTCGGTTTGCGCGCGTTGCGGGCACGCCGTATCGACCGTTCTCAGCTGCCTTGCGGTTGGCTTCAGGTTCCTTCCCTTTTCCCCTCCCTCCGCAGTACCCCGTTTAATGCATCCACTCATTTCCCAACTCCTTTGTGCACTTTAGTTTCTACCGAGCAGGCAGCCTTCGTGCGCTCCTCGGGCGCGAGCGTAGACGGCCAGGCTGTACCGCGCTACACGTCATACGCCTGAACGTGTCAGGCCACGGTCCTTTCCTCTTCCTGATTTCTCAGGAATTTCTCATCGCACCTCTTCACGACACCAACTAGCAATTAGGCTGAAGAGCAAACAGAAAGAGTCGACACATTGTAATTAAAAAGTCAAGCTTTTAGAAGTGAGTCAGAACTGCTACCCTCATACTCGAGCATAAATACCAGCTGCCCAAACGCACGTACCACCTTCCATCACCCCCGCCGTCCCTCCTCCTAATCCCCTGGACAAAACACCAGTGTTACTGGTACACCAGAGCCACAGAAAGCAGCATTTTATTAGCTTTCAGTAGCATAACCACTGCCATTGGAGCTTCTTTTTGCCAGCACCAGCCTCCTCTAGATCACCAGGCGTGAGAAATACTCAGAAAACGACTGCTGTTGGACAGCTGAGCTCTCCGTACCTCCTCTCACCGCTTTTGCATCGTACGGATGTACGGGGAGGGGGGAAACGTTTGGGTTCAGCAAACACAGGACAAGCAACTCGCTGTTCTCCTCGGTGCTCGTTAGAAACCTACTCGGCCAGCAAAGGCAATGTTTCCCTCCTCCAGGGCAAGAGGAGAAGCTGGACTGCTGTGACTGCCTGACGTTCAGCTCTTGTATCACAGAAACAGCAATTACGGGTGTTAACTAGGGCAGGAGAACCACAAGATGAAGACCTCGAAGAGCACCATACCCAGTTTCCACCTCAAGGTCAAACATTAATTTTTTTAATGACTTGAGTAGTGTAAGATACTTTAAGAGAAATGCTTTAAATTCAGCGCTTGTTTGCTGTTCTAAGGGGAGAGGTATCGCTGTTTTCACTGGAAATAGGCTAGCACTTGCCTAAAAGCAAAACTATTACTTGGTCTTATGCTTGACAAGTACCAGAGAAGACTTAAAACCAAATAATTTTTATTTTTTTTTTTGGGGGGGGGAGATTGGGAGAAGTTTCACATTTTTAAAGAGATGTTCAAGGGTTCAAAGATTTACTACTCATTCATTTTTAAAAGCTAGAATTACTTTACATTGAAAAAACAACCCAAACCAAAGCAGATTTACGCTTATGTCGTAGCACTTCTACCACACGAGTATTTTCAGCCTTTGAAACGCTGTTAGGCACTCCGTGCTGGTTTAAAAGTATGGAACGAGTTACGACCAAGGCCTTGTTTAACCAAGTTATTGCACTTATGGATTCGTAAAGGTACCTACAAACTCGCGAGACGCGTACGCAGTTAGATGCTAGCTAACAACGGTGGAAGCTCTCCTCGTCGGCGACGCAATGTAAAACTAAAAAAAACGAAACAACCCCCCCAAATCTTTCAAAAAGCGGCCTTTTAAGTAGTTGCCCGACAAGCTCAATGCAAAGAAAGTTACAATAGTGGAATTGGGGAAATCGTTAAAATATTACAAGTCTGCTCAGGCTGCCCTGTGCCTTTTTCCACAGAAGAAGTAGCGCAGTTAAATTTTATCTTCTCCTCGGATGGCTGGGGGGCCAAAAGCCACGTCCGCGACCCATTCGGTGTCAGGAGCTGACGGGGAATTCGGGCTGGATACGCATCGACCCACTTGAACTTTTTTTTTTTTTTTTTT
>VZTL01018205.1:18385-30185 GCA_013400535.1 Scopus umbretta
CCGGGCGTTTCCAACGCTCGCAAGCGGCACGCGGCTATCTTTGGACAGCTCTCGAGTCAGGATCTGGCGCTGCCGCCGTCGACGTGCGGGCTCGTTGCCAACGAACGGGACACGGCACGTGGCGCCAAACAGCAGCGGCCGGGGAGCGGTGCAGCTGCCCTGCGGGCGCAGGGGGAGAACGCCCTCCGGGTTTCACAACCCGTGCAGTTATTACGGTGCTAAGGGAGTGCCACAGTCCTGGGAAATCCTCCCAAGCCTCGGGTTGTGGTTACACGTGGGTGATGAAAAGCCTTCATCTAACATTAGCCAAGTCTTGAGGCTCTCATTGAAAAGCGGGGCTGGTAGCGTCCTCAAGCCCTCATCTAATCCATCTTCTATCCCAAAGCATGATCAAGACTCCCTCGCATTATAAACACTTAAGCAAAGTGTTTCTGATCTGCTCTTAAAAGCCTCCAGTGATTAAGATTCCTTAATCGTCAGGCCATGACCTCCAGTGCCTTACAATGGCTTTCTCGTTAAATCATTCTCCGATGCCTTTCAAGACTATGACTTCTTTCCCCTGCCACAACAGGAAGGATCAGATTATGCTCTTGCCCTTCCCAGATTCAGACTTACTCCCTTGCCTTCTTTCGGTGGCTTTTTTGGTAAGCAGTAGTACCTGAGGTCATCCCCGCACTACCGTGCCTGCTCCGGATTTCACATCGATTTCCCCTTAGCCGGTTTAGCCCACGGGTACAAAAAGACAGCTAGTCCACTCGCTTTTGCCACCTTGATTCTAGAAGGAATTGAAGATGCATAGCCATGAAACTAACCCTTTCCTAACGTCTTGATTTAAAAACAGCAACTCCCTCCGGCGTACGGAAGATGAGGCCGAAGATTCCTACAAGCAGTGGCTCTCCCAACGTCCTTCAATTCTTCCCCATCGCAGCAAAAGCAACGAGGTGAAGGCCACAAGGCGAGGAGGCTGTGGCACTTTACCAACACCGGTGTCATTCTGAGCCTGCAGCTTCTTGGAAATCAGAGCTACGCCCCAAGCATAATCAGAGAAAGATCCCACGGTCCTACCGCTGCAAGGGAGGACACGAAGCAGTAGAAAGAATCTCTTTTCCTGCAGATCAGGGAAATCCATTTCTGCAGTGAAGTAACAGCTCCTGGGGACACAGGTACACCGTGCTAAGGCATTATCATCATCTTTTGCAACTCTAATTGCAAGCGGATGTAGCTACAAATTGTCACCGAGAGCACCACTGCTATGTGTCTGGACGCTGCCCGGTACAAACAGGCCCTAGACCACACCTGATGTCCTCAGGTGCTGCCACTATTTCCATTTTTCCCCCATCCACAGGAGATTTTCAGATTTTTGGGTTTAGAACAAAACAAGCTTTAAAAGCCGGGGTGTTTAAGGCCGGTGTGGTGGTGGTGTGGAAGTAAGAGGAGGGCTCTGGGGACCCTTTTGGAAGATGACATTTGAGGTGAAATTGGAAAGGACAATCTAACTTCAAAACAATCACATCCTATGGTGGTTCTGCAAAAATATCCACGTTATTTTCAGACCTAGAAAGGTCTTACTATAAAGCCCTTTTTTGTTATTAAAGCTATCACTTCACTATCCATAAAGCTATTTATGCATTTTCATTTACTTAGCTCTATTTATAACGCCAGGAGAAACAACAAGTAGCCATCAGTAGACTGTTCTCTCTCAAAGCCTTGAACATGGGTGAACCTTACAGCTTAGTGCCATGAGCGTCCATTTTCTCAGGTGACAAAGAAACACCAGAACCCTAGGAGGTTGATGCTGCTACATCTCATCTCAGTAAAATCTGCTGATCTGTGAAGCTGAAACTATGACCCACGTGAACCAAGTCAGAGCTCAACCTGTTTCCATGAAGGTAGACAGCCGTCAGACACAAATAAAATCCCCTCTGGGCTGCCTCAGATGCTGCAGGGCTTCAGAAGGCAATGGGAATTACTGTTCTGAGCCCCAGATTGCAATTTCTGTATCGTTCACTTTGATTAAGGTATCAAATCCCTGCTGAAGACATTAAGGAGAAATTTAAACTTCACTTCTGTTTAAAGACAGTGCTCAAACTTAGAGGCACTCCAGGCACAAGTCTAGAACTCATCTCCACAAACTTGGTAAACATCAGACATGTTACAAGTGGGGAAGAAAAAGAAAAAAAAAAATTACGTGTCCCCAACCCTGAAATGACAACAGAAAACAAAACAAGGGAGCAAAAGCCAATGATCTAGTAGATATAAAGAAAGTCTGTCATCACCGTACTTGCACCACCAGAGAACTCCAGGAAAAATCTAGAGCCTGGACAGGGAAAAAGGAGAAAACCAGACTCCCCGACCGGATCAATTCTAAGTGGTAACGGTCAACCAAATCCTGACGGGGACATCTCCTGGTAAGGGTGCCGTGTGGAGGCCAGGTGCGTATCACACGTGGAAAAAGAACTGATAAAGAAAACAGTAAGTTTGGGGGTTGCTTTATGAAAAAATAGGTGGTGCTTACAAACGCAAGGGTATGTGAACCCCTAAAAATGAGCATGCTTGCTGGAAGGTCACAAGTGTGCCACCCAACAGCAAGAAGAGCAAGGCAGAAAGCTGCAGAAATACAGCAAGAATTCCAAAATGTTTTACTAGTGCAAATAAATAGAGAGTAGAAGGGAAATCTTCTTCCACACAGACCGCTTCAGGTGAACTGGAGTTTGCCGGGCTCTGGCATCTCACAAGTCAGCATATCAATCTGCTTTGAGAACTCCGCCTCCAAGGCATTCTAGCGGGAAAGAAAACCAAGAGGGATCAGTGACCATGAAACAGTTTTCTTACATTCTTGTTAGATAAACATATCTACAACGATCCAACCTTGGGATGTTATTAGCACCGATGAGACTGGAAGGTCTCACTACTGCAAACGGTGGCAGTCTCTGTCGACAGCTGCAGAGGAATCCCCAAATCAAGGGCTAAACAAGCGCAGTTGCCTTTACACGGTCACATTAGACACCTTCAAGCCGAACAGGTACGCTCCAGAGGCGAGTATTCTGACCTGATAAAAGCCTCAGGCTGGTAAGGTGAGCTTGTATCGCTGAATCAAAACCAAGTGGCTTACCAACCTGAGCAGTCCCATCTGAAAATTGTACAGAACGCTCTCAAATAGCTGTGATTGTTTTGATCACAGCTTGAACGCTTATCACTGAATACCTTGTGCTTTGTCTACGAGCAAGCAGACAGTAGGCCGAAGAAATAAAGACAGGTATTATGCTCAAACGTGGCCTAGCTCGCTCAGGAAAGCTACGTATGAACTTCCCAAACAGCTCCATAGGAGTGTCTCCCAACGACTCTACCCGCAGATTAAACAAGCGCGGATGAAATGGGCGTTATGTTTTATAGGGGAAGGTCCCCATTGCAGTCTACGAGGCAGCTGTTAAATAAAATGCGGGCCCTGGAGCAATCTGAGAGTTCAAGAGCAAAGAAGGCTGTGAGACCAGTAAGCTGCAACACAGCTGAGTGAATAAACATTCCGACCGGTGAAGCAGACAAAACCCAGAGGGATACAGACACCTAATCCCCACTGGTACTGTTATGCCCAGCTGCCTTTGTAGCTTAGATAGCATTCCACCAGTTCCTCCTGCCAATATGCACAGCTTCTGCCTTGCCAGAGCAAAATTTCTCTCTAAAGATCATTAAGACTACAATCTGAGGTAGATAAATCCACAACCAATTAATATATCTAGCTTGGTTTGGAACAATAGCACATCATTTCACTCTGTGAAAGATAAAAAAAAAAAACCCACAACCAAACTCTTACCAGTTCTCGTTTTACTTCTTCAATCTTCACTTGTGCAAGGGCAGGATTCTAGTGAGAGAAAATGGCATTAAAAAAAAAAAAATAAATCAGTATTTCAGCTGGAAACACAGAGTCCCTGCATCATTGTGAGAATCTAATGATGTGCCACAGGGGAATTCAGGGATAATTAAATCAGTTTTGTGTATGCCCTTCACATGCAAAAGGTGTGCACTGACACTAAAAACCTACTATCAGTTTGGTTTGGGCAATCACATATTTTTCAAAAGTCTGGTATGGCCTAAAGTTAAAAAAAAAAAAACAAAAAACAAACCAACAAACCCAAACCATTTTCAGCAATTTTTCAAACTTACCAATCAAGGAACTGGATTTTAAACACACCAGTGCATGAATTTTCCAAAGCACAATAAGCTTGCAAGGATAAACCTTCCTCCCTCCTTCTGCCCGCACCAGAAGCGAGGCATGGGGCTCTGCCCGTCTCCAGTGACAGCAAGATGGGAAGGAGGGAGGGAGGGGGGAACTGGAGAACCTAATCCAATTTGAACGGCCTGTTTTGCCTGAGGAAAGGAGGCAGCTGCCTCTTGGAGTAAGACGGATTTAAAACAGGAGCAACTGCCCCCTCTCCCTTCATCCTTTTCTTCTAGGAGGGAGACAGCAGTAGTTGTATGAGGGAGATGTGTCGAGAGGCAGGAACTCGGCGGAGGGGCTGAGGAAGTGGAGAGAGAAGGGTGGCCCAGCAGACAGGCCCCTAGTGCGTAATACAAAAGAGGTGATTAATCGCAGAGTTTCTGTGTGATTTTGGACAAGTCTCTCTGTTTCTCTGGACCTCTCTGCCCCATTTATAAGCACTGGATTAAAAAATAAAAATCTTTTTCACCTCTTGCACAGAAAGGCCTGAGGTTAGCTCTGTCAAAGGCCTTGGGGTGGTCAGACGAGGAGGTAACAGGGGCCATGTCAGGTAACTCAAATACAAAACTGTGACAGTCACGACTGTATTTAATAAAACCAAACCCCTTTCAACTACTCGCTCCAGTTTTTCCTACTTCTCCCCTGAATGACAAAAAGAAAAGTCCTTAATACTTATCTGTAAAACCAATGGCAATCTTCCAGAGGGGATTGGAAGTACTTGGGTTTAGTGGTCCCGAACATCACAGGTGGTGACGTGCAGCCGTCACACAAAGCCAAGGCCTTCTGTTTCATGGACTAAAGCCCTGCTTACCCACAACTTCTTTAAGCCACTATAAAGGTGCTCACAAAATTACCCGTTACTGAAACAGCCTTTTGTGACAAGCGTTCTAATCTGAAAAGAGTAAAATCCTTTTTACTACCAGACTGCTGTGCGAAGCATCTGTTGTAACTCCTAGCACAGGGACCAACAGTGCCAATAGCCAAAACATAAAATGAAGAAAAGATATGCAGGCTGGGGCTTTCAAAAACCTGTAATTTAGCCACCTAAATGAGAAACCTGCATTTTCAGAGAGCCAAGTACCCAGCACCCTCAAGAGAAATCAAAAAAAAAGGATGGAGCAGCCAGAGTACAAGCTAGAGTACTTTTTTTAGGGGACAATGCCTACATTCGGCTATTTCTTCTTAATTGTTAAAGTCTTGCTCAGAGCTCCAAACCTCTGCACAATGTGCTGTGTCCACCATATCGACACCCTGATGACATGTATAGCTAGGATGTTGGTAAATGTCAAAAAAATTGTTATACGAAGGAATTATATGTTCTTATGCATTTCTTTATCTGATTTCTAGCTAATTTACCTTGATACTGAGCTCACCCAGCAAATCTATGCATTTTGTTAGAACAAAGTTTGCCTGGTAAGCAAACTTAGTTTCTTGGCTTTGATTAATAAATAGATAGCCTTCTGTTTAAGTAAAGTCTTCTGTTTACACCATTACTAGACCTCTAGGACATTTACCTGTCCACTGAAACCATCACAACAATATCCTTTACATTCTGAAGTCCATTAAAATTAATCTGATGGAAATACAATAGAACAGTGAAAAAAAATAATTACAGGAGTTAAATCTAGGTAGGACTCCAGTTTCTTCTTCAAAGGCACAATTTCTTCCTGCAGTCCAGCCAGTTTCTGCGAAGAGAGCAAGGCAGATTGTATTCTTTGGTCTGAAGTGCAGAAGTGATGTAAATCAGTGAAATAGATCCACAGTTATCTACACCACTTCAGAATTCACAGGTGCTACTGAGAGCTTTCATGATCCTTTTCAAAACCCACAGAAAACTAAAGATCTGCTGTTCATTCAAGCATCAGTCAGTCAAACCCAGTTCAAATTTTACACAGAGGTGTCAATTAATTTTCTTCATTCTGAGGACATCTTCAGATGTCTTTTCTTACAGTATAACCACCTGATCTCCCTGAAAGGAGAGGGGGCTTCAAGTGAGAATCCACCAGACAGAGGACTTTTGCTGTCACCCTAACTGTAGGCCAGGAAGAGAATTGAGCCCCAAGGAAGGGGAGACATTCTCATGCCTGTGGCTTCTGCGTGAAAAGAGTTTTGCACATGCAGCAGCAAAAAGACTCCCCGTACACTGGCACTGCTTTGCTTATTCTGCTAACAAGGGGAAATAATGTCACTTTGGGGCTGAAAACTGAGCGCCTTCCCCAGCCCTCAACTCTTTTCAAATAACCAACTTAAAAGTACCAAAAAAAAAAAAATGCACTCCAAAGATAAAGCCATTTGTGCTGCCCAATTCACTGAGCTCTTGGCAGAGCAGAGACAGAAACGGTGGGGAGATAGACCTGCCCTTATGCTCAGGTTCTACAAGATGACAAGTCTAGAAAGTTGCCTATGACTTTTTGTATGTAAAACTCCAACACAAATGATTTTTGGTTGGTATTCTTCTGATACACTGTGGAACGTAAACATTGCCACCCAGTGCTGGTTCACGAGAACAACAACATAAAAAAATCAGGAGACCTATTTTCATTGTTCAACTTAACTAACATGCAGGAAAAGCTAGCAAAAGGAATGGGGAGAAAGACTAAGTTCTCATTACAGTACAAGCAAATAATATTGAGATGTGGTGAGTGCGGACAGACCAGCACAAATACATGTTAGACGTGTACAAATGCCTCAGCACGAAGCTGGAGAATCTATAGCTAGTAACACAAGAAACGTGCTTTTTCCTTTAACAAATTATCCCGCTGGGCTTACAATACAGCTGGAAAATGTTATATTTAAACTCACAAGAAAAAAAAAAAGCACATAGCAGTTCAGAATTTGGGTTTCAGTTGACCTTCTCCCCTTGCTCCGACATGTCCGAAAGCAGATTTGTTTCACACAAACTAGGAAGAATCTCCTGGGCCACTCTATCAAGTAATTGCAATACACAGGCAGCCATGTAACAGGATATAGTCCACAGGACATCCACTCCGTTTATAATGCGGATCGCAAAGAGAGGAGGCAGATCACGGGCTGCCAATTTTCTTCTAGTGGCAGGGAATTTATTCCATGGAAGTTCTCCAGTAGGCTATATTCCCAGTTACAGAGAGAGGCAGAAAAAGAAGAAAAGGAAAAACAAAAAGACAACAAAAATAAAGATGCCAATTGTTCCCCTCAATCAGTCCAGAAGGAAAGCTCCTTCCCAAGTGCACAACAAGCCCACATCTAACCCTGAAGAAACGGTGCCACTTCAGTACCCACGGATGCTTCTCAGTTTCTAAGGAAGACAAACCCACCCAACATACCCCAGTCCAGAGGTATCCATCTATCCGTCTGGGATTTTTTTTTTTGCTCTTCTTTTTATCACTAATATTTCTTCAGGTAACTGGGGTCCTGAAACCACCCAACGATCAAGCTGGGTCCATAGCACTGCAGAAACATCCACCTCGCACCAAAAGACCTACCTCCGACAGGCTCACGAGCGACTCGTGTGTCAGCGACTGGTCCAACCCCGTGGCAGCAAGCTGCTCCTACAAACAGGAAAGAGGTCGGTCATAAAAAAAAAGAGTTTGACAAACTATAACAGGATTGAAACATGTAAAGGTTATATATAAAGATTTTACCATTTCCTTGGGTTTTGATCTAAACAGGCAAACAAGAACGCAGTTTGTCGGCAACAGAAGTGTGTGCTATTTGAACCACAGCTATAGCTGGTAGATGAAAACAGTTGCTGCTAAAATTTATACCAAGAATAACAAGTCTTTCCAGAAAACTGCTGGGAGAAGAGCACGTGGCAAGGCTGGGAAGAGGCTTTGCAGTAAAATGCCATCAACTCTAATGTGACGTTTTCCATCTCGTATTTGTCAAGCTATCGGACAGCATCCGAGTGCGAAAGAAAGCATTCACGTGTCCTTCGTCACGTAGGAAGGATGAAGGAGAAGACAGTACAATTTCTCCCTCCTGTGTTTAGTCATTTTGTGAAATTATTGAATGATTACATTCAGAATTTTGACACACAATTTACCTCAGTGAATCAGCTGCTCTACTTGCTGGTAGCTGTCTGCATACTCTCGTACGACAGTACCTCACAACAAGCACAAGGCAGTCCGAGCTAATTCAGTTCTCGGTGAAAGAAGAGAAAGAGTCCTTTCATTTACCATAGGACGTCTTGGAAAGAGACCGTGAATATAGCAGGAACAACTGAAGTGTAGTAACACGTCGTCCTGTTAGCCCAAGATTCCTAAATCCTGGAGCGTAGGAAGCTCCAGGGATGTCTAACTACAGTTTCCAACCATGACTATGCCATCCCGTCACAAGGTCTTGTTAGAAAATTCTTTCCATCTACCTCAGCAGCCTTGATCCTGATTTTTAAATCCTCAGATTTATCCTTCAGGAACTTCAAGTTCTGGGATCGGCTGTCAGCTTTGGCCTTTTCTACTTCCAGAAATTCCTCTGTTTTTTTAAGATCCCTTTAAAAAAACCACATAAAAAGAAACAAACTTTTACATTCGAAGAGATACCAGTACACAAACACTGCTAAATTATCTATGCTCAAGCTAAACTCTGTAATACAACCAACACGAGAAGGGAGAGAATGGAGAAAAACTTGCATTTCCCTGCGAGATCTCCCAGTGGCAGCATCCACAGCTGTTACATCCAGAGTCCCAAAGGCCATGACAAAAAAAAAGGCCGAGGGGAAAACCATCTGCATAAAAGCAAAGACTACTAGTCTTCTGCATAATTCCCCAATTCGGTTACGGGCCTGTTACACAAGCTAAACTTAAGATCACAGAGCAGGGCCACGGCAAACCTGCCCAAAGCACACAGGTCTGGTATTTGTGCTACAAGCAGTGCCACGATTACTACTTTAAAAGACAAAAAGACCAGAAAATAATTAGACTGCAAGGGGGCTGTGGAGATCATAGGGCCAATCCTCACTCAAGGAAGGGGTTGATCCTGCTATGCTTGGCAAAGCACTTCAGATTACATCCTCTAGGGAATGAACTTGATACTAATTATTATTTTTTTTTTAAGCCTCCCACTTACTGGTTAAAGGAAATTCTTACCTGGGAACAGTTTTTTGTTTTGCCTGGCTCCTTCATTCTGACTACAGAGCCCATGCTAGATGTGATAAGAAAATAAGGTTGGCCTTCAACCTCAGAAGGCGGCAACTGGTGGAAGATGCCAGCCCATATCTGACAACTGCTTGTAGACCGTTTTTGGTTTAAAATGATGGGTCTGACGGTACCCCAAATCTCTTTTGATTCTTGAATGTGTTGATAGCACATGGCTTTTGACAGATACTTCCAAATATTGTGAATTAGAGATGAGACAAAACCCTGATTGAATTTATCCTTGTTAGTTATCACAACCAATATTCCACATTGCAGGGACCAGCAGTATCGCTTCCATCTTTCCCATTTCTCATCCATTACTCACTCCTCTAACTGCTTTTCCAGCATCAGCGCTGCAGTTAGTTTTTTTCTAATGTTGGTCAATTCCAGTTCCATTTCTCTGTTTTTTGATTCTGTTGCATACAGCTCCGAAGTCATATCATTGATGGCAGAGAAGAAGCTGGTGAAAAGAAAGATTCAGTGGGAATGCTCGAGAGTCTGCTCTTCTGAAACTCATTATTGTTATTATCATCATCATCATTTTCTCCACACCTTCCACAAATGACTTCTTTTTTGTTCTTATATTGCAATACATCAAATAACTGCCAGCTATATTAGAGGAGGAAAGTAAAAGAAGTCACTAAGGGTATTTGCTTCCCTTGACTAACAGAGATTTCATCTGGAAGAGGAAACAGCCCAGCAATCTCAGTAGGAGGAAGTGAACAAGACCTGGCACTCTAGTGAGTATAACCACTGGGGCTGACACGATCAGATGCTGCACTCCGGGCTTGCCAAATTACCTTTGAGAGGAACTGTATTCAGTCCCTGAAAATGCATGTCCCCGAGACGTGCCCAGCAGTATTTCAGTCTCTTCCCAAATGGCTGAAAGCTGCTCGCCCCTCCAGCTCTGGAGAAGAGCTGTTAAGAGCCAAGCTCCTGAATATCATACAAAAATTGGATTCCAAGGCAGATTTTAGCTCTTCCTTAAGGCCAGCATGAACCTGCTGTGCTCTGGGTCAAAGCCAGGCTAGGGAGAGAGGCCCAGGAAGAGCAGACTAACAGCTGCCATTTCTCTGTGGCTGAGCTAAGGAAATCTCCTTACGTTAACTGAGGCCAGGTAAGAGAGGGAAGAAAAAGGAGTTGAGATAAAGACCAGTTATGGTTCCCCAGTCCTTGCCTAAGCAGCGTGAAACCTGCTCTAGCTCGTGCTACCTGGCATGACAGTCTGAGTGGCAGCATCCTGCAGCCACTGACCACAAAAGCAGGGACAAAAGAGGGGTTTAACTGTGGCCGAGGCACCTCTCAGGCTTCAGAGGCTTCCTTTGCTGGGATAATCAAAAGTTAGAGCTTGGTGCTCCATTCCTGCATCCTCCAAAGCAGCCCACGGGGCACAAAAGAAGCTGGACACATAAGATTCCTGGTGTGAAAGTCAAGTTTAAAACTGTTGAAGAGAAAAAGCAGAGCGAAACAGCGCAGACCATCACCCCTGATGCACAGTGGGAAGAATTACCTGGCAAGAGAAGTGTCCTTCGTTTCAAGTGTCATCGCGCTGTTTACCAGGACATTGAGGTAGCTGGTGCCTTCGCTGGACAGACTGGATAGGGAAAGATCCAGGCTTTCTGCGAGAAGGCCCTGCAGGTAGTTAGCTGGAAAACAAATACAACCCAAAATAGTAATTTTTTTTTTATGTTATTGATTGTTTTAAGGCCTAGATGGGACTCTCTCTTTTAACATGCGTGTTAAAAACGTATTACGGTCCCCTGCACCCCAATTGGCTCCAAAAAACCCCACATTATCAAACACTCACTCCAGACAGCTCGAGCATAACTTAATCACCTCACCGTTGTTTCAGATTCCTCAAGCGCTTTCCTTAACAGTGGATTAGCACCAGCTCAGACTCTTAAATCAGCCACAGGGTTGCTTCCCTCTCTATCCAGCCAATATTTCAACGCTGTGCTACTCAGCCCAGCAGGCTAGGAGGTTTCAGCAATTAATCTGCTTCTCCGTATTTACAGCCTGCTCAAGATGGCTTAAAAATTGCTCTCGACCAACCTTATGTCACTGTAAATTTTGCTGGAAGGAAGGCATGGGATGCATCGTAGAAAAAGCTGTACCAGAACAAAAGCTGAGTTTGTTCCAATGTATTTTATATATATATACACACATTCATTTAGATATATTTATGTATTTGTTTGTAATGCTTTTAACCAAGACAATCTTCAGGGTGACTAAGAAAAACTAACTTCGATGAAACTGAGAAGTGGAGCTTCAAACTCACCTTCTGCTTCATATTCTGTTGCCTTCTGCTTCATGTCCTCTATCAGCAAAGAAACATCCCTGTCTCTGGCTTCATTGCATTCTGCAAGGTCATACAAGATATCAACTGTTGTTGCGTTCACTTCGTACTGTGGAATAGGCTGATTCCCGTATATTTTCTTTAGCCATAAAGTAACCTGCCAGAGAACAAGGTTGG
>VZTL01018213.1:0-71927 GCA_013400535.1 Scopus umbretta
ACCATTCTATGATTCTATGAATCGGGGAAAGCTTGGTGTCAGAAAGCTATTATCGGCTACCTAACTGCATCTGGACACATGAATCCTGTGAATCAGCCTTGACCAAGTGGCTGGTGAGCTTAATGCAAACCTATAAACCACCTGGATCCTGTCCTAACTCTGCATCTCCACATTAGCAAGCATTTTGTGCATGTGCCCAACGCATGCTTCTGTCTTAAATTCTCCTTCTCACCTGGCTGCAGATACCTATCCTGCACTCTAAGCCTGGCTATCCAGTAGCACGCACAGCAAAGGATGCCTTCACAACAGCTTGCATCACCGGGTTCTTTCCAGCACTCCAATACCACCGAACAGGACCATTTGACAACCCCAAATGGATCCAGCCTCATCACACTCCTCTCAGCCCCCCGCTCCCATTTCAAACTGGGGAGATTGAGTCATGAGAAGTGATTCTTGCTTTAAAAGACACGTCTCTCCCAAAAGAAGGCTAAGCTGACATTTCTTCTCCTGCCACCCATCCCAAAAAGCTCTTCTGTAAAACTCTCTGATTACATCCAGTGCAATAAAACTAACCCTCATGACATAATATATAGAGACATATAATGAAATAGCTCAGGTCACTACCTTCAGCAGTGTGGTCAGGCTGAAGGATCTGTTTGCCAAATCAAAGAGCAGAAAATTGTGCTGCCTTTCACTTCTGAAGCAAGTGAATACAGCTGTTCTCTGGGGTGTACAATTATATCCTTAATTGTTCAGAGTGCCCTCATTGAGAAAAAGTTCTTCCAAAGTGAGTCCCACAACTCTTCTGCATGGCGTGGAAGGTGCTTCTAGCCTCTGCTCAAGAGCTGCTCCAGCTTCTGGGGAAAACTTGACTCAGACCCACACTTACCATGCCAAGTTTGGGGCCAGAACTCTTGCTCTTGTGGATTTAACCAGACCCGTGTTTTGCAGAGTGAGAACTTATGCACAGCTTGTTTCACTGTGTGTTTATTTGATAGACAACCCACATTGTCAGGTGAAAAGATGCAATACCTCAGTCTTCTTGGTCCCTATGCCACAGAGTGTAGACAGTTTCTGAGAGTCAATCTAGATTTAAAGGTCTGGAAAGGACTAAGTTACCACCAAAACCCTCTGCCTAATTTTAGCGATGCCTTGTGTTGCAACAGAATTAAAATTCTCCAGCTTTTCTAAGCTACCTGATGCTCAGCCTTGTAGAAACCTGCAGCAAGGCAAAGTCCCTGTCGCACACGACAGAGCATCTAAATGAACCCTGGGAGGCTCACCCAGGAATATCAACATCACAGCACCACCTGGCCCCCTGGGTCTGCCTTCAGGCTGACTCCAGTGCCTCCCTTTGCCCTAAAATCCCTAAAATTAACCGTGTTTGTAACCAGGCTGGCCCACAGACAGAAACACCCAGATGTAGCTCCAGGACTGGCCCTACTAACTCAGGTCTCACTCCTGATGGGCAGCCAAGCCCCTATAGAGCCCGGTTCTTGTGTACACCCTGCTCATCTGGCTCTACTTGAGTTTCTGCATTGCATGCAGAAAGCAAAGCAGGGCAACACACCTGCTTCACATTTGTTCTGCATGTAACGCACCAACGCTATGCTCTAGGCTGGGATTTGAGATATTCCCGAAACAGGAATGATAAATAAAGAGAGGACAGAATAGGAAGACAGCCCAGTGGTGCAGACTTGGTGCAAAATGAAGGTTTCTGTACCTCCTGCCCCAAGCAAAGCACCCCAAGGTTATAAGTCACTTTGCTAGAAAAATGCTTCTGTGATACTGTAAAATTGCTAGTGCCAGTTCATCAGGGCGAGGATGATTACATTAAGCAGCCACTGCTGGGGCAATAAAATCAGCCTTGCTTCATCAGGCTCTAGAAGAATTGCAGAGCCAGGAATACGCTGTGGGACAAAAGCTTTACAGAATAAGTGATTTAGACATAGCGAGACTATTAGCTGGAGGCATGTAAGGCAGGCAGGGAAACACTAAAAAGTAGCATCAGTAGGTGTAGATTGACCTTTACATACCTTTCTTAACCCCATACTCATCCCTCCCTGCAGAAATCAGAGTTGAAATGAATAATGGGGCCCATTGGACTCAGGGCACTGCCAGAGCCTGAAGAAAAATCCTATAACCTCTTCCCTTTGGGAGGAGAAGGGACATAGGACCTAGGAGATTTCTATATGGGAAGCACAGGCATTTGGCTGGCAGCATATCAACTCAGCATTGCCTCTGTGATCTTGCAAGCCACATGCAGTGGGGAGAAGGGAGATCGTTCTTTTTGCAGAGAGCACAAGAATAGGAGCTGGAAGGTGAGTGGGTGGCATGGGGACAACACGCACTGGGAGAGGACTGGATCAGCCATTGCATGTAGCAGGCAGGTGCTGTGGGAGATGTCCTGAAGAAGCACACTGAGCAGAGCTGTCTTGCAGGACCTGACACCAGGCTGGATGTCTTGTGGGACCTAGGATGGGGAGGTCCCCCCTCAAGGAGCTGAGCTCTTTGATTATGCCACGATTGTCTTCTGAGCAAATTATCCATTTGCAAGCACCATTTCAGAGATTTTCCTTCTCCCTGGGCATTTTTAAGGGGTCTGAGCACTCTATCAAAGCACATAAACCCCATTAAAGCTCTGCTCGAATTATGCCAACTTGATGTGAACATTCATTCTTCTGGTGCCTCAGTGAACTAAAGTCTCACAGCTTAAGGACAGAAATACTTTACAGCACAGATTTGGATGGAAGGTTAATGAGGGAACTTTATACATTCAGATTTTATACAGATACAGATACACATCTACAGGGATTCCCTGTATAAAACTGGGAATGCTAAAGGCATGCATGGACTCACACCTCTCATATAAGGTACCAGTATTTTAAAATGCAGTCTTTGCTGGTGCAATGAAAATAACCAGAGTTTGTCACTCTGCCGATATTATGACACCAAATCCAAAGCACAAATTCTTCTGATTCTTAGGTGTGATGAGTTGGACCAGCTCCACCCGAATCCTCAGGGTCACAGACATGTACGTCTGAAGAGGAGATTTTGCTGTGATCTCATTGCTCAAAGTAGTTTCCAACTTTTACTAGAGAAAGAGTATTTGGAAACATTTGATTTGATAGCCAGAGGATGTGTATTCAGACATGAGCAAATACACACTCACACACTTATACACAGACACTATTCACATTTGTCAAAGCAAAGTCACTGACCACGCAGAGTATTTTCCTCCTGTTCAAACCTCTGCAATTCTTTTCCATTTTTTTTCCCAATGGCACTGTACAAACAATAACCTGTAAAAAGTCCAGTCTTCAAAGTTAAGAAAACAAAATTTGGAAGTCCCAATATGTAATCTGCAATCTTAATAACAACATAAGCAGTTATGAAAAACTCTCACGGACAGAAGCATTTATAGCTGTCTGCAGATACGCATTTGCAGTAGAGAGAAAGTCAAAAAACCTTATCCAACTATGTTGCACCTTTTCTCTAATACTGTTCTCAGAGGTGAAAGCATTTTAAATCCAGAAAGCAGCCTTCATCGAGTTAAATGTGTTGTGGTGGTGCCTATATACACTAGTACTGCATTACATCTGCATTTGTATAACGAAGAGCTTTCCTTTGCGTGTGAGATTTATTCCAGAGCATATGGCAGCAGTGGTGCGAGATGTGTGCTTGCCCACTTAATAAAAGGAAACTTCATTTAATTCCTGCAAATGCATTTATCATACGTACACCCTGGCATGACCTGTAGTTACCAAACTGCCAATAAAATGTCACCTTGGCCAGTAAAATCAGAAGTGGCTTATTCTTTGGAGCAAGGTAATTTGAAACTAATATGGAGAGCATCTAAATGCAGCTACTTTGAAGATGATAGCTCATTAACTATAATTAAGAGCAAGTCATTTAAATACATGAATGTAGAAGTGCATTCTCTGCTCTGACTGCATTTTATAATACGCAATAATCCCCCTGAAAGTACCAGTTACTCATCTTCTTGGGTTTAAGAATATCAAAGCACCTTTTAATTGTTGTTAATGCCCTGTTTATGAGGGATTAATGTCTCATTATTTGTGATTTGAATATTTAATCTCCCTAGAAAGTTTAGATCTGGTTTTGGCTTCTTTCTCTCTCATTACACACAGAGGCTGCAGCCTCCCTTCCAGTTATTTTGAAGACACAGTTCAACAGATTGTTCTCCAGAGCAACTCCTGCCACTAGGTAGCTCCATGTTCTTACGGGGGGACAAAACCCACCACCACCGCCAGTCCTGCAGAGACCCTTGCACGTCTCCTCCTGCAGCGCACTCTGGACCAGCAAGCGCTACCAGTCCTGTTCCAGGAAGGCTCGCACTCCTGCAGTGCTAATTCCAGAAAGGTCTCAAGGCATTTGCCAGCCTCTTCCTGCTGAAGGGTTCTCCTTGATCCCTTGTAGGATTCTTTAGTAATACCCGACCCGGAACGATGGGGCAGGCATGGGGGGGCTTACCCAAGGTCACCCCTCTCTGCCACTGAACAGCAGGGACCGCTCCTATCTCCTCGCCTAGACCATCCCTCTCTCCAACTTAGCTGTCACTGCCCGCAAACTAAAGGATGGGAAGGGAAAGAAATTCAATCCGGCGCCTCTTGAGCAGGCTGGCGAGGGGACAGGGCAGCTGCGGCTGCAAGGAGCCCGGCCTCCCCGCCGCCGGCTCCCCCGGCTCCGGCTCTGCCCCGGAGCCCGCCCGGGGCCGTGCACCCCCGCACAGCCCCTCTCCCCCGGCCGGGGGCTGAGGCTGCCCTGGACTGGCAGGGTGGCCGGGTGCTGGCAGGGAGAGACGCCCTGCCACAGTGAGCTGGAGGGGGTTCCTCCCGGGGAAGGGAAAAGGAGGACCCCACGCACAGTTCCCTTCCCAGTGCTCCCCATCCAAACCTCGCCCCGGCACTGGAAAAGCCTGATCCCTCCCCTCAGCCCCGCCAGGCGCGCCGGGCGAGACGGGCCGGGCGAATTTCGGCTCTCGGCGGGGCACCGGGGAAGCGCTGCTGCGGGCGTCCCCCCGCTGCCCGGCGGGGGCAGGATCCCAGCCGCCCCGGCCCGGGGGCGGCCCCAAGTCCCTGCGCTCCCCGGGGCTCCCCCCCCGGAGACTCTCCGCCGCGGCGGNCTGCACCTCCCGCCCAGCCAGGGGGTCTCCGCGGCTCCCCACTCAGCGGAGCTCAGCGCCTCTCCCGGGGGCACCGGCTCCTCTCGCCGCCACCCCCCGGGACCCCCCCACGCCTTGCCCTGCCGCAGAGGCACCCGGTCCCGCTCCCCCAGCCACGCAGGCACCTGCGAGCACGGAGCTGGACACACCAACTCCCCAAGGCGATGGGGAAGCTCCAGCAGGTCTGAAGAACTTTATTTTATTTGCTGTTTTATTTTTTAGCGTAGTGACAAGCACGGCGGGCTGCATGCTGCAGCATTGAGGGGGGTGTTCACTGCTTTCCTGATAACTGTACATAACATGGGTAAGCAGGGTTCATTCATTCCTCTTCCCATCCCCAGCGGGCCCGCTAGCCAAGTCATTTGCCTAAAAGCTTCTCTGTCACCACTTCTTTCTAGATGCTTCAACATCTATGGCTCAAAATGCTGTTGGAAGATCACATGCCCAGTTTAGATCACTGTTTTCCTTTGCCACTGCAGGGAGAGAGACGTGAGGCCTCGTAGACCCCGTGCATTTTTGTTGCCTCCACCTCTCTCCCTGGGTTAAGGCTGTTTTCTCTCCCTGCTTGCTTATTGCTTGTTGTTATTCATGCTCCCAAAATAACCCATGCAAAATCTTTGCTGAAAGAGAATGTTCAAGATTTAAAGCACACATTAACTAACTTGAGCCTGTCTTGGGGATTTTCAGCAGAAAATCCCTCCAGCCCCGTATTTCCCTCTTTCACAACATTTTAGTTCTCTTCCAAACTCTGTTTTCAGTATATCCTAGCGGTACTCGCAAAAGACTTTTCTCTCCATCCAAATATCTGGTCCCTTGTTAATTCCTGACTTGCTCCAGACTTCAGGGAGGTTTTGTGTCTTACAGCAAACAGTTTCTTCCTAAATGTAATAGGCGCTGGGAGAGAATAAATACGTAATCAGCAGGGAAAAAAAGCCCCAAATTATGATCACCCTGATTCTCCAAAGTGCTTTTCACCTTTCCTTTCTTGGGAATAGAAGCCTGTAAACCACATTCATTATGCCTTTACCGAGTAAGACTTTTAGGAAAAAGACTGTCTTTCTGTTCTACTTGTACAGGAACAAAACTGTAGGGGGGCTGGCTTGCAACCAAATGACTTCTAGCTGCTACGGTGCAAATTCTTATTGTCAGGCATTACTGCTACTGATTGGAGATACCAGCTGGCTTGGATGGATGGTGAATTCCCGGCAAAATACAGTTTCTTAGTGACTGCAAGTATTTGTGAAACAGGAGGAAATGTGGCAAGATTTCTGAAAGGATTTGTTAGATTTTTCCTTGGAAGAAAAAAAAATACATTTATACAGAATGGAGTGAGGAAGGGATTTCTTGGTCATCAAGTAAAATTTTCTGGCTTCCAGGCAGCCACATCCTGTGAGGCTGTTTGTTTCCTTCTGACACTTCCAAAATGAAGTGTTTTCCATGCTGTTATCAAGGTGAGGTTCAGTGACGTCAGGAAAGGAATCATTTTCTCTAACACTGTTCCTCCACCTTTCCCATTTTCCCTGCACCAAAGTAAGCACATTCTTCATTCAGTCTGAGAAGATCATGCGCTTCCTTTGTGTCCATGAGGAAATCAGGCCTCATTTGGTTTAGAGCATTTTGCAGCAGAATCAAGAAAATATAAGTAGTGGAGACAACAATAGAACAACCGCAGTGGTTGTAACTGTTGCTACAGTCCAGGGCATACTTCATCCTTTTTTCTTGTCAATCTACTCTTTTGCTGAAAACCACCCAGGAAGGAGGTTACCATTGCTCAAACTAGTGTTAATGATGCCACTTCCCTGTTTGCACTAAGCTTGCCATAAATTGGCCTATATCCTGATGCTGGGAAGCTAATGACTATGCCTGATCTGATTTTGATACTTACAGCTCTCATTGTCCACCTGGTATGCTGCTGATTTTTGGAGAAAGGTTTTCAAAGACCAGTAGAAAAGGGCTTGTGGTGAGGTGAATTGCAGCAGACTAGTTTGTGACTTGAGGGTTTCTCTTCAGGTTTAGCAGCATCACTGAGAGTCCTCTTCAACACCGAACATGCACAGTACATCTGTAATGCATTGTGCCAACATATTTCACAGCTGCTTGGTAGGAGCTGTGGGTGGGAAGAAATTGGGGAGATTCATGCTATGTGTCTAGCAATGGTAAATTAACCCTTTCTTTCTGTTCCTAAAGGCATTTTTTGTCCCTCTAGGGCTGATGCAGATGCACCTTAGTAGGAAAGCTTCTGTGTAGACAGAAGCACAAGCACTGCAGTGACAGAGAGCAGCATGGAGAGATAATTGCAAGGCGCAAGGCATGGGAGGAAGAGAAGTCCACCCCCCTTGAGTCTGATGACTGTTGGAGGCTCACTGCAGCTGCTTGCTATTCTAAGTTTATGCCAGCAACCTGCTAGGACAAACTGCCTAGCAGCCAGGAACCCCTTCTTGCTTTGAGAACAGGGGTCTAAGTAATTGCTCCCCAGGGCCTCTGAACAGGGCTCAGCTGTGGCCTGAGCTCCTGAGAAGCTACCGTTCAAAGACCTGATGAATAATAAGAACAAGAATAACCTTTGCAAAGAAGAAGAATGGAAGGCTAGGCTGCCTAGAGCAGAGGGATGCAGGGCAGCGCAGGCTGGCCTGGGAGCCTCCATGGGTCCTGCGGTCTCCTGCTGTCTGTGAGGAGCTAGGGATTTGGGAGCCATCAAGGCAGGATGTAAAGAAGAAACGCCACCTGGAAGCAGAAATTACCAGAGATGTACAAACAGCTTTTCCTGCAATACAGTTTTGCAGAAGTTAAGGATGGGAAGAAACTTTGCAGACATATATCATTATAGATCCAGGGAAATAATTTCACCACTGATTGTTCTGATCAGGGCTGTTACCAGGACTTATACTGCCCAAGGATTTAACCACTGGCTTCAGTGGAAGCACCCTAAGTAATAGCACCTTATTGGAGAGTCACACAGTCCTGATCAACTGCCTGCTTTTTGCTCCTTTGGATGCTCTACACCACTGTTAGCAGTCACACTGTGAGAGTCCTTGGAGACAGAGCTGCTCGAAAGCCTCCTGGCCAAAACCACCTGGGAGGCATCACAGTGTGGGAGCAGGAGAGAGTCCCCATCTGGAAACCACATGTCAAATGCTGCAGGAAGTGAGGGGGAGATTTGTGGTAGCCACAAGGATTTAGGGAGCATCATTAGCTGGTACATCTGTTGATGTGCTAAAACACTCATGGGAGCTAGTGGGAGAAATGTTAGGCTATGGTCCTCAGCTGTCCAAAGTCTGAGGGTCTCCGGTGTTCTGTATGCTCTCGCAGGCTCAGGACACCCCCGAGTAGGAAATACAGTGACCTGCAAGTGCATCCCTGGGCTCTAGGAAGAGCAGCAGCACCACCTATCACCAGAGAAGGAAGAAGGAGAGAGGACAGAAAAAGTGCTGCTCCTTCTCACTGTTCCAGGTACAAGATTGGAACCCAGACCTTCTAGATGACCAAAGAGAAACTTCCTTCTTCCAGCAGAAGAACGTGGCTTAAATCTTTCCGTGCAAGCTTTCTGCTAAAGGCTCCTGCTGCCTCTGTGGATGGCTCCTTATTTGTCCATGAGCTAGCATCCTTCACTGCAAAGGAAACAAAATGTCACTTAATGCCTCTAAAGCAACAGCTGGGTGGTAGACTGTCCCCCGAGGTCATCTCAAGCTCAACAGGAACAGACCCCAGTTAACATGGTAGTGGTTGTTGGTTTAAGTGAGGTAGCCCAGTTGATGTGCTCAGCCTTAACAAGTTGGGGGTATGGTTGTGGAGCGATCTTGCTGTGATGCAGAGCTAGCAGAGGGAGATGGAGGGGATGGAAAGGAGAAGGTTTCAGGAAAGAAGGGCTGAGAGCTGGTATTTATAGTGCTAATGGGCGGGGGGGGGGGGACAAAAGGTCTACAAGACTGCAAGAATTATTAATCTTTTAGAGGACACAACTAGGACACTGTGCTCCAAAGTGTGCAGGGCTTTTGGCTTTCAGGTCAGCACATAAGGGTTCTGTCTGTCGAAAATCCTGGCACTATAGGTACTGGTGCGGTCTGAACCACATTTTGCTTGATTATAATTCAGAGTGATGGTACAGAGCAATCGGGAAGTAGCCCAAAATCTGTAATTTCTTCCTGCCAAAGGCAAGAAGAATCTTTCCATTTAATTGGATCAGACCCCAAAGGCATAGCCAGGAGTGCTTTTAACTTTCTGAGAAAGGAAAAAGGGTTAGCTGAGATGGCTGAGCTGTGTGGGTGCTGAAGTTTGTGTTGATTTTTTTGCTGGTAGTTCTGAAACCAGAATAAAAATGAAAGCTTGGGTTACCCAGTGAGCATTTTTTTTCTTGTTCTGTATTTATGGCAAATGGAAAAGTGGTTTGGTTGTTTGGGGTTTTTTTGGCAGAGTGAACCATGTAGCTTAGCTCAATATGAAATGTTTCATTGCTTTGAACTCTTCTTTGTCTTAAAAACTGGATATGAATGGTTACTTGCAACAGAGGAAGAATCTAAACACAATCACTGCCGCTCTTTGTCTAACCTGTACCAAGAAAGTGTGGCTGCTAGATATCATCTGCTAGGAGGATGAAGTAAAGAGGGTGTAGGACTTTACATCAGGTACTAAATTAATTTGGAAGGATATGTTAGCAAAAGGTCCTGTCTGGACCTGTTAGGTCCTGTCTCAACAGGACCATCTTCTTACATACACATGTCCTCAGCCCAGTCTCTGGAAAAGGTTGTCTCTATCTCCTTTGCTCTAGACGAGTTACATGAGTTCAGCTAAAGCGGCCCAGTTTCTCATATGTCCAGGAGCTGAGAGACTCAGAAGCTTGGAAGAAAAATCACATTGCTTTTATTTTGCCATCTGTGCCTCATCTCACTGCATGCAATTCTCATGTTTGAACTTTTTGGGATTCTTCCAGGAAGCCTTACAGCAAGCGCTGGCACCAGTGCTTCCCTGTTCATAAGGCAGCTCCTTGACCAGTACGGATGGCTCCCAGGGAGAGGGAGCTGTGTCATTTCTGTGCTGCCTTGCATTGCTGGCCTTCTGAGGTAGCCAGGAAAGGCACAGGTTAGTGCTAATTGAGATGTGGCCATCTGTCAGACAGGAAACGTGCCAAGGCCACCTTGTAATTTTTTATAAGGGAAGGAACCAGTCATTGGTGAGAATATTTAGGTGCTACAGACCTTGAGCAGAGTCAGATAGCTGAGATGATAAAGGTTCCCCTTGGATATGATTAGGGATCTCCTGAGTTGTTCAGCATCTCATATTAAGTGCCTTTTCATCCACTGTGAAACTGCAGCATAACTGCTTTAAGTCAGACACTTTTCTGGAGCTGAGTGCCATGAAAATTGACCTGTTATTTGTCTTAACGGTATTGCTCAGGCTCCCAGTAGGCAGGAACATGTATATAAACACAGTAAGTGACAGTCCTTTCCCCAAAGATCTGATACTTTAAGTAGCCAGGACAGGAAAAGCAGGGGCTTGAGGCATCTAGTCCCACTGGAGGTCTCGGACCTAGATTTATATGGGCATGTTGATGCCCAACGGGGCATTAAGTTACAACTTAATGTCTTAAATGTATTGCAGATTGTCACATTGGGTTGGTTCAGCCCCTTAAAGACATTCCCGGGCCTGTGGAGAAGCCCTCTGTCATCCAGGCAGTGTCAATGGACTCAGCACAAGACAACTGGAAGAGCTGTACCTCTCTGGAGCAGTGGCTGGAGGCAGAAGGATGCCCCAATAGTTAAGGAGCTGAGCACTATGGGTCTGCTATCCACTTTGTCAGTTGTGATTTAAGGAGAGTTCCAGGCCCTTTTCTTGCTGGCTGCGGCCTGCATAGTGTGGGTGATACCTCATAGCTTAGAAGCCTCAATAGCAGCTGTGCATGAAGGACATGAAGGTTTCCAAATTCTCCATCATCCTGCAGATTTAAACCAGTCAGTGCCCGTTCTGTAACATTAGGAAAGTGCTTTGGGGTTGGCAAGAAACCAATGAAAAAGCCTTTTCCTTTCTGCACTAACAGGCCATGAAAATAAAGAGAAGTTCAGATTCCCACCTCCGGTCTCCTGCTGCAGCTCCTGTGGCAAGGACGCAGTGCCACTGCTCCTCAGGATGCCTGCCAAGATCTTGCAGAAGATGAGACCTGTTAAGGCATGCAGGCAGATTACAGGACCTGGCCTCAAGTTTGATGAAAGAAGATGTTGAACATAAGAAATCATGGAGTGAGAAGCTGATGAAAGTTACAGATAGCTCCATGAGAAATGATCAGGTTTCGCAGGTGGGGAGGAGAACGATGCTGATATGAAAAGTTGTGGAAGGGCAAACTTGAGGAGACAGGCCAAAATGATAGGACATTACAGTTAGTAAGTAGTGTAGTTGAGGAAAGATGGTTTGAATACTCCTTAAGAATGGTCCCACAAACATTCACAAGCATTTCACTAGATTCACTAAAGGAATTAATCCATCTGGCTGATAAATACCTAGTTGCCAGGAATGCTCATTGAATTAACTGATGCCACCTTAAAGTGCAGAGGGGAACATAAATTTATCTTTCTTACTAATTTCCATGTGCTTACCTGCCTTTTATATATGATGAGGGGTTTTTGTCTCTTGGAGTAGCTGTTAAAGAGGGAGGACGGGTTTTTCACAAAAAAAATGTCCTAACAAATACCCTAGAGGTGCTGTGGCGATTCCCTGCTTGCCCTGTGCAATGCAGGAAGCCTAGGAAGGACTCATCCACATGCTGTGTTCAGAGTGCCGTAGCTCACGGCGTGGCTCATGTGGAACCCTGCTCTGAATATGGAGATGCTTTTGAGGTAGGCATGCTCCACTTATCCTAACCTAGCCAGAGCTTTCAGGCTCAAGGCACCTGGGGGTGGGTAGGGATGTGTACTGTGAAGCTCTTCAGAAAGTCTGAACCCTCAAAGACTCCTATCTTTCCAGGGAAAAAAGGCATGATCTTGAAAAAAAAGGCAACTTTCTGTCTCTTGTCCTTCCTGTCTATGGGAAGAGGTCTGGATCCCAAACTGCTTGTTCTTTTCACCTTGCTCATCAGTGTCCCCAAAATCAGTTCTTTTTTTCCCCAGGACAGTGAGGGGATCACCTATAGCTTATAGTTCTCTGCTGGTCTCTTTGTATATTCTTATAGGCAAGCAGAGTTTTGAGATCCCTTCTCACAAAAGAGATATATAGTGGAAAAGGAAGACATTTGCCATGTAAAGACAATATTAAAGGTAGACAGGGACAGATCAGGCCTTTGGTGTTCAAGGAAAATCTCCCAACTGAAATCAATGAAGGGTTGTGCTTCCAAATTAATTGCATGCTTCTGTCTTTAGCATCTGGGCATGGAATCAAAAGTGATGAGCCAACAAAGCAGCACTGAGCTGCTCCTGTGAACAGTCACCATCAATAACGAGAAATACTAGGAGAAGTACTCTTTGAAATTCAAATCACAAGGAGCATCATTTAAAAGGGAACTCAGGAGAAGCAGAAATACCATGCACCACACATTAATTGTAATGCATGTGACAAAATCCTCTGTATTGCTGTTACTTAGCAGCATTAAATTTATTCCCATATTATTAATGCCATACCTGGGATGAAGTAATTAAACTGGCAGCCCATTTCTTCTGAACTAGATGCCAGGCCTTCAGCTGGTGTAAATCAGAATAGCTCCACTGCAGAGACTTGGATTTACAACCAGCTGGGGAGCTGAGCCATTGTTTCTAAGAAGGGAGAGATGAAAATTAAGTCAAAACCATCATCACTCTATGTTGTTCCTTCTGCCCCAGAGTAAGGGTAAGCAGGGATAAAGTCCCTGCTGACCTGGAACTGCTTCCAAAGCACACTGCAAGCAGTCTGGAAACTCCTCCCAGCAGATTTAACAAATTAAATTTGGAAGGTTAAATATTTAATAACATGCTAGTGATTTCATCCAAATGGGCACACTTGGTCTCTGCTATATCTATTCCTTTTATAACCAAACTCATCAGAAATACTCACAGATCTGTTTTGACAGAAATGCTATATTATGTGTGCAGGAAAAGAGCTGATGTAGAGTTCATCACCCTGCCCTCTCCTTTCAAGCCCTCTAGCCACAGCTGCTTTTTGCCCACCTTCCAGCCTGACTCCCAATGTGCTTGTACCTCCACAACAGCAGGATGACTCTACCTGCATCCACAGAACCTTTCACATTATGGCCCCAAATGGCGGGTTTGGCCCATGGGCAGGAGAAGTGGTCAAGTGGATGACTGCAGTGATAGCATGGCCCTTTCAAATTATGGGTGTCCATCATTGTTCAGTGGGTGGCACCTTGCAGAGCACAGGAGGTTTTGGAAAAGCCAGGGTCACACCTGAGCAATCTAAGGCTTGTTTGAAATATCCACTAAAGCTGAAGGAAGGATCTTACTGGGAAAATGACCATATTTCTAGCATGTAGTCTGTGTCTGCCCTTCTTGTATATGAAGGGAATAAAATAAGCCTTTATGTGGGCATATGGAAGAAAATGGGAGGCTTTAATTAATTAATTAATTGATTAAGCCACCCAGGCAAGAGGGGGACAGAAGAATGCAAGGTTTGGCATATTATTAGGCTGAATTCAAACTACCTTAGCTAGCATCAAATGAAGATAAGAAGTACCAAGTTTCTAAACAGGGGGAAGGGGTTCTCTGTGCAACAGGTTGCAGATCTGTGGAGCATCTTGCTGAAAGACACTGCAGATGAGACAGCTTATATGGGTGCAGGATGAGATGGGATAGCTTTATGGAAGAGTTTCAGTGAAGGATATTGAATAGGTAAAGATTATGTCTGGTATGGAAAAGCTAGGAGCTGCAAAGTGCTGGGGGCTAGGATAGGGTTTAGGAGAAGTATCACAATGTTTGCCCTGTTCTTGTAGCTATCCCTCGGCACCTGCTTTTGGCCACATTTGGAGAAAGACAGACCTTTGTCTGATCCAGGATGACTGTTTTTAAGTTTCTGTGGCATCCCAAACTGCCAGAGGTACTAGACATGCATCATCTTATTGTATGGTGCAAAAAAATGTGTGTTCATGTTCAACAGCCGCCTCTTCCAGATTACTCTTTTTGCGCTTTTTTTGCATTTCTAAGGTAGAATTTTCTGAGGGTTATAAATGCTTCTTTAGTTAAGGCTGAGTTTTATAGGCACGATCTGGCCCTTAATTAAAAATGGTAAAATATTCCATTAAAATTGCTTTTCAGCAGAAATTGTTTGAGGGTTTTGGTTTTTTGTGGTTTGGGTTTGTTTGGGTTTTTTTTCAGCAGATGTTTTCCTTGAGAACTTTTGCTTTTAAAAGGAAAATTGAACCTCCCTCCACAATATTTAGGTGTTCCAACTTTTCACATCTTCATGAATGGAAAACTGCAGTGTTCAGCATTTGGGGTATATCTTTGGAAGAAATATCACAACTTCTGATTAAGAAGCCTTCCATGTTTCAGGGCTCTTCTGAATAGTGCATACAATGAGATACTGATGCAAATGAAAAAAAAAATTTATTCAATTTAAAGATGTGTTGCAGGTAGGTTTTTCTTATTTTTAAAAAAGGAAGCTGCCTTGGATGTTTGTACAAGGTTTCTTGTTGATCTGAGTGGCGCTGGTGCCCAAATCTCTTAGACAGCTTTGAAATTCATTCCTGGGCATTTTGGCCTAATAAAACAACAGAAATCTCTTAATCTTATTGCTTCTTACTGTACTAGGAAAAATTTGCCCAGGATTTGCCTTACATGCATCCACTTCAAAATAGCAGCTTCTTCGCACATTAGTGGGGCTAACCAATTAAAGATACTTTGGATGTATAACCCAATACTTTTATACTCCACATCTGGTATTTTGGTGCTAGATCACTGACAATCTTTTTTCTTTTTTTTTTTCTTTTTTCTTTTTTTTCTTTTTTCTTATTTTCTTTTTTCTTTTTTCTTTTTTCTTTTTTTTCTTCTACTGACAAAATACCAATATGTTATACCAGTTTTTGTCAGTGTCTTTTAAATTTTTCTTTGCTTGATTAGTGCAGATTCATTCATACAAAATAACTTGTCTCCATTAAATGTCTCTTGCCTGCAAGCAGTTTAGTCTGCCAGCTTTATCCACCTCTTGTAATCTACCTGTTCTATAAATTACTGGAATCACTGGGACAGTAACACCCTCTTTCTTAGATTTCTGTGTAATGCTTACCAGAAGGGAGGCAGAGAGAATTTAAGCTTTGGGATGTGTAGCAGTCATTGCTTCATAAATAATGAATCATAATAATATACAAACACTGACTTTTTTTCTTTTTTTAGTCCAAAAAATCTCCTTTACTCCAGGGAAATGCAGAGCAGGATCCCATAGGGAAATTTTCTAATGATCAGCAAGAGGAAAACGTACAGCAGACTACGCTGAGCATACAAAATGCAGAAATCAGCACTGTCTGCTCAAGACAGTTGACAAAGCAGAGTTACTGAATCCAAATTAGTATATACAACCACAGCTCTAACCTCAGAGCTGGTCAGTTGAAGCTTCCTGGGGCATGCTAGTGCTGTCGCTTCAAGCTATTGTAATTTCCAACTACAACACACCTACAGGTAAGTCAAGGAAGAAGACATTTGCACTTCATGTAAAGCAGCTTCAGCTGGGGTGAATTATTATGGCTGATGAGATTAGACTATTTTCATCAGGCAATACTCTTAGGATCTTATGGCCCATGACCCTATCCTAACACTACTTTTTGAAAAGCATAAAACATAAGAAAAATTGGCTTTACATTTATACAGAAAACAGATGTATGACTAGACTCCCATTGTTCCCTTTGCCAAAAGACTTGATGCAGACTGCAGAGACTGTGATCTCGGGTGGTTTATTAACAGTTTATGTTTTGTCCATCTTTCTTCTCTGTCTGAACACCTCCTCTCCCTTTACTGTCATGACTTCATGTCTTTCTGGAGGCACCTGAGGAATTTCAGTGGGATAATTCTCTGGGATGCACTGAAAACCAAACTGGCATGGTTTTAGGCCCAGTAAAAAAGGTGGGATGAGAAGGTACTCAAACATCTTACAAAAATCCTGAGGCAATCCTTATCTTTCATCCCTGTGAACATCCGAAGCTTCGAGGAAAATGCTCACTGAAAAGGCAAATTTAAAAAAATGCTGAGGCATTCACACTTTGATGGAGTATGTGCCTTTGGTGTGTGTGAGAGGGCCTTTCTCCTCCCACTACTGCTTTGCTGCTAAAGAGTGTGTCACACTTTGGCTTCTTCAAACACAGATTTTCCAAGACTCTTAAGTACTAGCTGGAGTGTTCTCCAAAAATCACTCACTAGCACTCCTTGCTGGTAAGGACATGATCCTTCTCCCGTTGAGGGCAGTGGTAGAGCAGGATCATGAATTTCTTCAGTTCCCTTGGACCGCAGGTTCTGCAGTTTGCTCCACAATGACCCTTGAGTATATTTTTGTTCCAATTGTAATCATCAGGGAAGACAAATTGTTGGCTGCTTGATATAACCAAGATAGAAAGAGGTAACCACAAGGCCTCTGCCACTGGTTGGAACATCTCTTTGGGCTGGTGCTGCTGGTGAGCTTCAGAGATCTGAAAGCAGGACTGGATGCACATAAGTGTGCATCATCTAGAAACATGAGCTGCTCTCCGATCAACACTTCAGACTCCTGAAGTTTTGCTGTCTGGTTTGCAATCTAAGTTAAGTACAGTCATGCTGCTTTATAACCGGCAAATACTATTAGTAACTTCTATGGCTTGTTTCCAGCCTAATCCAGTTGCTCCTCTGGCATTTCACTGTCTTGGATCCACATAATCACACTGGGAGGACAACATCTGATAGATATTCATGTGTGATGCCCAGCTGCAATGTATGCTCTGTATATCTTTCACTGGGAGTCTAGCCATAGTAATCATTCAGAGCCTGTCAGGCAGACATTTGCCCAGGAAACATTGCTTGAGGCTAATATAAGTTTTTCCCAAATGGCACCTCAGCAAGTTCTGCATGACTTTTTCTTGTACACCAACTTTTGAACCTTGGTCTGAGTTCAAGAAAGAGACCAAGTGAGACACAGCTGTGGTCACAAAGCATTTGTGTGTGGATTCCAGATGCTGTGCCAACTTGCCAGGGAAATCTACATCATTTGCATCTTTTATGAGAACATACTGACACTGACAGTTCTTGGGCTGCTTGATACCTGTTCTAAAACCCAGGCCATGGCCATGAAGAGTATTCCCCAAGTCAAAGACGCACACTGCCTGTGTTCCTGTTGTGATGATGAACCCAAAGGGAAATCTTCCATCTTTCTGTTGTATCCATGTGAAGGTCATACATCACATGCAGCAGGTTATTTAAGCTGCTGCTGCCTTGTGCACTGCCTTTCTGCCTGTGGAATCAAAAGCAAGTTTCCTATCCATGAAGGCAGCATGTAAAGGGCAGCTGAGTCGCTGGTGTGTCTCTCTGCCAATAGCTGTAGGCCATACAGCACGCATGGCTGATCAACCAGCAGTGAAACTGGATTGTTCTGGGTGGTGTTTACGAGTCAGCAGCAGCTGAATTTTGTCCAGGAGAAACTGGGCATTGCTTTCCCAGGAGCAGACACAGCTGCGATTGGAGGACAGTTGCTGCAGTCTGAGAGCAGACCTTTGCCTTTGGCAGTGATCTCATAGCACCCCCTTCCACTCTGCTTGGGTCTTGCCAGATCCCTTGCCTCTCCAAAGCAGCTCACAAAGTGTGACTGTGGCTGATTCAACAGCGTAGGCTTGTAGCTCTGATGAAACAGAGTCACACTCTGTTGTTCAACAAAACTGAAGTTTCTGTAGCATAACCTTTCCCTTCAGTGGATACATCTCTGTCACTTCCGCAGTGAAGGAGATTTGTTACATGCAAGATATACTCAGTCCATCTTCAGGTGCCACTTCAACATGAGAGTGGAGATAACCACCCGGCCTGTGGACTGATATGGAGCCACTGCCAACAAATGACAGAGCTAGCTATTGTCTATAGGTCAGCTGAAAGACATGATGAACGTGAATGCTATGAAGCAGCCTTTTGTAGAAAACTTTTGTGCTTCACTTAGCTTTTGCTTTGTAGTCTTTGTGAAAACTTGATTTCAGCCCTATCTTTGTCATTGTGGGTTTTTGTTTTAATGCATTGGTCAATCATAGCTATTTCATGAGATTTTGGAGCCTTGTGAATTCATCTGCAGAAGTTAACATTAGGACACAGCATTGTGTTCTTGAACATCACAGCATGAAGTAAAAGGGCCAGTACACACTCCCTGAATGAGATAGCTCTTATGTCTTTTGAGCCCCCAAGGTGACCAGGAATTTATATCAATGTTTGCTTCAAGATCTATTTAAAATGCCAGGGCCATGAAAGATAGAAGTTTTGTTGATGTCCCACTGATGATCACTGTCCCACATGATCCTTCTCCATCAAGCTGTAATTCAGCAGCTATGTCCACCAGGGCAAGTCTACCTTTCTGAGTCAGGAACATGTGGTAAGAAACCTGTGCAGGAAATGCAGAAGGAAAGCAGGTACTCTGTGCAGTTGATGCTCCTTCTTCAAGCTGTTGCCCAATACTTTTACAGCAGGGCAAACATGGACTGGAAATTCCACCTCCTGTGTAGCAGATCGGAGTAGGAATGTCCAGGATGAGCCATGGCCTCAGTTAGGTTATAAAAGCTCCACCAGCTCTGTGAGGGAAACATGCATTAGACACTGAGTGCAACAGTGAATAGGTGAGTAAGTAAGAGGAAATATCCGATCCCACTGACCCTGCCTGTTTGCCAGGCGCTTTGCCTTTTCCATGACCCCTCTGTGATTCCCCACAGACCTCAGCTGTGGAGCCAAAAGGAAGCAATGGCAAACCTGAGCTGCCTCCTCAGCCTGCAGCTTGTCACTGGCGTTACTGGAATTTGCAGTAATGGAGACCCCTGCATGGGAGGTAAATGTGAATCACACTGGTTAAAGGGCCGAAATTAATGCAAACTTCACCAAGGCAGGTAAGATAATTTACAACTGTGTATTTCAATGCTTCTCACCCTTGGCTGAAGTCAGAATTTCAATCATGGAATCATAAAATAGTTTGGGTTGGAAGGGACCTTCAAAGGTCATCTGGTCCAACCTCCCTGCAATGAGCAGGGGCATCTTCAACTAGATCAGGTTGCTGAGAGCCCTGTGAATATTTCCGGGGATGGGGCATCAACCACCTCTCTGGGCAACCTCTTCCAGTGTTTCACCACCTTAATTGTAAAAAAAATTCTTCCTTACATCTAGTCTGAATCTACACTCTTTTAGGGTAGATTTCTTCGGAGCTTTGTATTTCCTCAGGAAGACTCTGCTTTTTCCTAGTGCAGCACTGCACCTTGTAAACCCATTGTGTGCCGGTAACAGCTTAAGAGCCTGTATTTAAAACTGAAATTGCAGTAGCATTTGCCCCATGCACTGCCAGTTCTGCCTCTCCATCCCCATGGCCCACGATGGGACAGCGATGTGGCACACACTCTCCACAGCAGTAAATCATCGCAGCGTGCAGTGACCAAGTCTCAAGTGTTCAGCTGCCATCCTTCCCCTCCGAGACTGGCTTGAGCAAGTATGGGGAAAGGACATCTGTGTTACCTGTGTTTATGTTAGTGGCCTCTTACTGTCTTCTCAGGCATTTCCCCACTTCAGGGAGCTGGTGCTCACTTGCGTTACAAGTGGTAGGTGCTCTAGTCCCCTAGGACCATTACTGGGTGGGAAAAAGCATTGCAGGACTCTTCATGGGATGAAAGAGACCCACTGTTGCAGGAGTCTTCAAAATCATCTTCATGTGTGCTGAGGAGTGTTTCAAATCTGTGTGTCCTCAAAATGATGTTCAGCTGGGTAAAAAGTCCAGGTAGAGAAGAAAAAACAAACATCCTTTGTCAATACCACACAACTGGCAGTGAATTTTGCTTAGTTATCTACAATGGTTACACATATTGTTTTAGTTAAAAAGGGAAGGAGAGAAATAAAACTATGTAACCATGGTGAGATCGGTTGTTGTCTTGCCAGATACTCAGAAGTAACCTCCGAGGAGGATCAGAAAGGAGAAAGGATGGCATAGCAAACATGACTGAGTTGCAAACAGCAGCTTTGTTGTGTGAGGTGGGAAGAGCTTACGTCTTCCAGAAAATAATGTGCTTTTCATTGTACTTCTTCACAGTCCAATCAAAATGTGAAGGACCAACCATTATACCCAACAGCATGTGCCAGCATCTCAACTGTGATGGATGACAGAGTCCATCAGTCAGGCCTCAGGGAACAGATATTTATTCTTCTCAGCATCCTGCCAGGAAAAGTGCTCTGGCCTTACAGAGGTGTTGGCAGACTTCAGCCAAGGAGGAAACAACCCCAGCTTCCCCAGCCCCTGCAGCATGGTCTGTGCCATTTTTTCAGGTTTCTATCTCTGGGAGGTCACATTTGTGGTATGTAGAAACCTGGAGCTACTGAAGGCAGAGGAAGTTTTGCTGTTGACCTGCCCGTCTATGTTTTGCCATTATTAGTCTGCCTGTACACTGATGGTCACTTCAAAGAACAGTTTCCTGATGGTGATGTGCAATTGCCTTTAACTTGTGCCATGTATCAGGGCTGGATACATGGGCTGGAGTTTGAAGGGCTGGATACAGGGATGGAGCTTGAAGTTCCCTGGCACACTTTGCATTTGTAATTGGCTATTAACTCTAAGGGGAGTGCAACTAGGAAGTTGCACTCTGATGACACTGTCTACAGGGAGAAAGGGAAGGGCCAACTCATCTTCTCCTGGTGAGAAAGGTTTGGCTGTTTGGGAGATGCTGTGGAACATAAGGAGGCTTCTTAAACTTTTCTCATTAGCTCATTTCTGTCATTGAGACTGGTGCTGTCTGTATGCTTAAGCAGACCATCAATCTCAGCTCTGTATGTCACCAAAGCTCTTACAAAAGGGGAGAAGATGGGCTAGGCTGGAAGAGTAACTCTGTCTAGAAACAAAAATGGGAGCTTCTGCTTCTTGCATATACTGAGATATGGCTTGTGAGTGCAGTGGGAAGACTTGATGACAGGACATGATCCAGGTATGTTGACGTGAACTCCCCAACCCTCTCTTGAATAGCGCAGCTAGCCAAAGAGTGCTTCAGGGCCCCATTTCAGCCTTGCTCTAGTAGGATTTGAGGCAGATGATGAGTCTGTTCTGCCTTACTGTCTCCAGGAGAGACGCACGATCCCATTACCACAGGAAGCCAGATGGAGCAGTGGAAGCAGTCACAAGAGCAGAAAAGACAATTGTTTAAAAATCATATCTTACCCACCTGGGCACCTTCTGTGTCTAAAAGGGAGTGAGATCAAGGTTGGAACTGTTATTTCGTCTTTCTTTCATCCCCACTCTGTGTTCTTTAAGCACTGAAGAGTTTCTTTCTCCAGTGCATCATTAGATTAAGGGCTAGCTTCATTAGACTGTGGTTATAAATCTGGTTAAGAAGCAGCACTCTTAAATAAGGAGCATTGGGAGGGAGTCTTATCCATGTCAGGCAGTAATTTTTTAGTTTTCTCAGTATGGGAAGCAGGACTGGGCAAAATTTATCTGTTGAAACTTTTTACTAGGCAGAAAAGTAATTTTTTTGACAAGATGAAAATTTCCCCCCCCCACATTAGTGTCACTTTTTTTTTTTTACATCATATGGTGTATCAGCAATCAATATTTTCAGTGAAGTTATTTCCACATCAGTTCCTTGTAACATTTCCTCTTTGTGGGGCTCATTCTTTTAGGTATCCTGGTCTCCAGCTCATGGATGAGGGTCAAGAGATAGCAGAGTCTTCAGCACTTCTTTGGGAGGTGATTACCCCCATGCAAAAAAGCATTCCTTAGAAGTGACAGGGACCCCAGCATAAAAAGACAATATTTAAAACAACTGGGTTGTACTGACTGGAAGATCTGGTGATGTCTTCTGCTCCCCAGGACTGTGTTAGAGGTCTGGCTGAGCCATGTCTGTCTCTGACTGTGTTAGAGGTCCGGCTGAGCCATGTCCATCTCTGTGTCGTAGTCCACTAAGGAGATGTCTCTTCAGGCCCTACAGGCATAGGCCAGCAACTTCTGTGCAGCCCAAAACCTGCTGTGAATTATCCTGCAGGCACCAAGGCTCCCTCAGAACCAGCCTAGGAAGGCTTTTCTAGCTGTGCTCTGACTCCTGGTCCTCCCAACCTTTGGGGAGACTTGGAGGAGAAGGAAGGAAAACCATTAGCTTTTATCTATGAACTCTTCCCTTCACATTCAGTTTTTTTAGACAGACACTATCGCTTATTTTAGTATTAAGGGTTAACAGTATTTTGAAAAGCTATTCAGACAAAAGAAAGCATCTGGAATAAAAAAGAATGCAAAGACATCTGCAAAGGATGTCTTCTGCATGCTTTTCACAAAGACAGTGGAGTTCATACTTAGCTGCAGGACCTGACTGGCATTGCCTCCAGCAATGACCGCCCCAGGTAGATGCCTGGAGCAAGAGCTACCTGACTGACAGGAGCGACCAGGAGAGCTGGAGAGGGTGCTGCAACTGCCGGCACTGGCTGGACACGGCACCTGCCCAGCATGCTGAGCTGAGCCGAGCCACTGGCTGAGGTGGTGGCAGGCACTGGCATGGCTGGCAGATGAAGCACAGAGGTGGCGGGTGAGGATGACATGAGTGACAGAGTGTCCAACCTGAGTTGCAGCTGTCCATTGAAGGCTTTGGCCAAGCAGGGAGCCCATGAGAACAAAGCTGGTGACTGAAGCAAACCAGTGCCCTGGGGTAAGCAGTGTCCTCTGAAATTGTGCCTGCACATTTTTATAGATTAACTTTTTTCATTGAGTATGAAGAGGTCATTTACCTTTTTTTTTTTCATTTTTTAGGCAAAAGATCTACAAGGAAAAGTAGCCTGTGTGCAACACTCCTGGTACATGCACAGTACACCCTGTGCATCAGTAGGCCACCGGCACACACGAGTCGGGTGAGTGCTCAACATGATTAATGGAAGGAGAAAATAGGTGTGCCCAACTGGAACAAAACCCTGAGGTCCCTGGTGGAGGCAACTCACTCACAGTGGCTCTGGCGTCTGATTGATTCCCTTGCCTGACCTGAGTCACGGGGAGACAAGCAAGGGTTATCTCAGCTGAGTGATATGACCCATTCTGGAGGCATGCGACTGGGGTGACCTAGCTGAGAGGCTGCTTGCATGAATAAACTGACCCTATCAGCCCTGCTGAGCTGGTCACTGACATCATCTGAGACAATAAGAAAACCCAGGACCATTTTTTATATCCAAAGAAAGAACCAGGCAAATTCAATGGCCAGTATTGGATATTTCTGAATACATTGAAAACATATTTTATTACTCTATTTTTACTATTTAGTTATGATATCACCAGAACCACCTGGAATCCACCCAAAAGTTCTAAAAGTACTGAAAGTGCTGAACTATTCGTTCTAGTCTACTCTGACTGCATGAACCAGCCTCATCCCAGAGGAATGGATGGGGCAAAATATGTTTGTTATAGTGCAGAGTGGAAGTAGTTAACACAAGAACCTGTGGAATATGTCAGACAAAAGTCAACAAAACATCATGGCAAATCTATCTGTGTTCTTTGGAGGACTCTGGATAACAGGGAGTCTTACCCAGTCTGTGTTTCTTAAAAAATGTAGCAGGCAGGGTCCCTTTGCAAAGATCCCTCATAAAACCCATCAAGGAAAAACTGGGTCAAACATGCTACAGATTCACAACCAGATCAAGGTAGAGAGTTTTCACAGTGCAAGAAGATTACTGAAGATGTCTTCCCTTCTTCTCATTCACCTGTGCTACCCATCATATTCATAAGAGACATGAGGAAGAACATGAGTAGGAGAATTGCCAAGACTGCAGATGATACAGAATTACCTAGGATGGTAATTGCGGTTAAGTGAAAAGTGGCAGAAGGGTCTCTTGAGTAAGTGGTCTGCAAAATGGCAAAAGAAATTCAATGTCAACTGGAAAGAAAGTATAACATGAGAAAGTAATCCTTACAATATATGCTTACTGGCACCAATGGTGCACTAGCTACTAATACTCAATGCAGATTTGGAGTTACTCTGAATAGTATAGCTATCTGAAAATACAGGAGAGGTACATGGGTACATCTGCACTGCTTTCTCCATGACCTGGATTAGTGTACTTCAGTTTGCTTCAGCCCCAAGTATGGGTGGTGGGGTCCGTACCAGGGTCTGGGAGCAGGGCGGTGAGCTCAAATTTGCACACTCTGCTCTAGCTGGGGAGAGAGGTGTTCAAGCTATTGCTTGGGTGTTTGGCTTTTTTTTTTCCACCCAAGATGATGAACCAACTTAATCTATTGGGGGACAAGATACTGAGAATAGTGGATCAGACTGAACATCTCTGTTTTGCCCCCTTGCTTCTCTCTACCTCTCCACTTTCAGTGGGGGTTTTAAAAGCAGTCCTGCTCCTGTGCTATTCACTGATGAGGGCCCACTACACCCTCTTCTGCACCAATCTACAGAGAATATAAGCTATCTCATTCTTCCAATAATGAGACTTGGTCTCTTCAACCTGAGCTGTCACCCCATATGTTTTAGTTCTAAAAGTTCTTGGCTTGATCTTTGATATGTTATGAAGAAAGAAGCCTTCCAAAACAAGGAGGTACCCAGCATGAGAAGCATGTTTTGTCTGTAACACTGCACACTGAATGACAGTTGGTTTCTAGAAATTGAGCCAAGAAGAGATAAAGTTTGAGCATTAGAAAGAAGGAACAAAAAGAAATTTCTTTGCTTCCTCCTGCTGCTCTGATGTCTTCTGCTGACTTCAAACTCCCTTCTCTTCAGCATCCAGAGCCTCAGAGGAAAGAGAATGGCTAAGACACAGCTAACTTATATGAAGACAACAATGATCTGAAAGTGTTACTACCTTCCTCAACATCAGTCATTCTCTGTGTCCATCAGTCTTGTGTTTTGAAAGACCTGTGGTCTTACAATAAAAATACCAGGACACTGCAGTCTTGGCTCTATGGACATCTGTGCACCTGCTTAAATTTTCCCATCTTTTCTTACAACCCCATGGAGCAGTTTTTTCAAAAAGCAAAGAAAAGCACAGGGTCAGGCAGCATCCTGCCTTTTAGCAAAACCTTTATTTTATGTGGGGGCCTTGTGTACACCTCATGTATGGTGACAAATGAAACATCCCATCTTACAGTTTGGCTTTTATTATAATTTAATTTACTTGTGATCCTACAGCTTCTCTTTTATTTCTGGTCCTTATTTCTTGCAGAGCGTTCCGAGTACATCAGTTCTGTCAGTATGGCCTGCTTATGTATCTCACACACTACCAATCATCTTTGCCCTAAAGAATGTCATGTTCACAGCCTGTTTCTTGTGGTACCAATAAAAAAAACTCTCCATCCTTCCTTTGAGAAGTTATTCATAGTTTTCCACCTTCTTCTTAAGAATTAAAGAAAAAAAGAAAAGTAAAAAAAATACAAATACTCCTTATGACATTCTCTTTTTCCGACAGTTCTTCACTCTGTACCTCACTTGTCTTTCTAATGTATCCCTCCAGCAGGATTATGCTTCTTCACCAAAGTTTTGGCCTGTCAGTTCTCTATTGTTTATACAGTTATCATTAAATGTTCCTGTCATATCTTAACCTTGCTGTTTTTTTCTCTTCATCTTTCCCAGCAATATGTAACCTGCTCTTGCTTGAGTACATAGTCATTAGCATACACAGCACGGCTGCTGCTGTTGTTATTCTCATTATTACCATAATGGCTGGGGCCAGAAGAGAGAAGCGGCTTTAGGCATTGTACAAACACAGACAATCCTTGACACAAACAAAAAGCTCTAGCATTGTTCAAAATAATTCTGAAATAATTCCTGTGAGTTTCCTACTCTCCCTTTAAAATATTCATTTTTACCCATCGGAAAGCTACTACCAAATGTGATGTGTTCAGCCCTCCATTTTTTTGACAGAGTTGACTATTTTGCATTATCTCTTCCTCACCACCTCACTTTCCAGCTAGTTTTAGTGACCACATAGCAGCTGCAGCAGGTGAATCCCCACAAGACTTCACTTCTTATGTGCTTTGGGGAATCCAGCCATGTATTAAGTAATGCAATAACAACATACTGGTTCCCAGGTTTTTGAGAAACCTAGCATCCTTTTCATAGTTTTACAGTCATCTGTCCCCCTGTGCAAGAAAATAGCCCTGCTGGATTGGCTTTTGGTTTATGAATATTTTGATCTTGAGATCAGATCTTTGCCTTGGAAATGGATTTACTCCCAGCCAGCCACCACTGGCCAGTGCTGTGCAATAAATCAGCAAGTTGAAGTCATGCACTCATTTTGCTCAATCCACTGTCAGCAGACGGACATAGCACTGTGCCCCAGTGAGCAGGATACAGTTTGCATTTTGACATAATGCCAGCACTCATCTGCATAGGAGATCAAAGGCAGCAGCTGAAACATAGAAACAGCTTGTAAACAATCGAGCTGTGCTCATTAATACTGATTGATTACATTGTTTTCTTTCTGCTTAATTCATTTGGGAGATTGTCTATATTGAGCCATCCTATAGAAGGGTGAATGGGCCACTATGTCATAGAGGAGCATGCTTTTGAGCCTTAGATGGTAATGTAACATTGGGCTGGCATGCAGGGCAGATGTAAAAGCAGCAACAGGCCTACAACGTAAACAATAAAACATGAAATATGGATTGAGCATGATTTCTAATCTTGGGGGTTAGAGGGCAGAAGTGCAAGTGAGAGCTCCCTGGCTCTCAGAGAGATGGATACCAGACCAGAATCTCATGGTCCTTCTGCCAGCAGGAGTTTGGTACCTCCATGCTTCCCCACATCCTGGCCTCAGTCTCCCTCTGCAACGCATCACCCACCTACAGAACAGGCCAAGGAAGTCATTATATTGTAGGAGCAGGAGGAGAAAAGGCACTGAACTACAGACAGCCCAGGAGGGAAGCAGGACACCATCCCATCCTAACAGGAGGTCTTGAGAGCTGTATGGACAGCATGCAACAAGGCATGCTTGTGAGACTGCTGAGTTGAGATTGGATATTAGGAAAAATTTCTTCACCAAAAGTGTTGTCAAGCATTGGAACAGGCTTTCTAGGGAATACATCCTTGGAGGTATTTAAAAGACAGGTAGATGGAGACATGGGACATGTTTTAGTGGTAGACTTGGCAGTGTTAGGTTTACAGCTGGACTTGATGATCTTGAGTGTCTTATCCAACCTAAATGATTCTATGATTCTATGATATTGGACATTCAGGAAGGTCCCCAGCCCGTTCTGCCCCCGATAACTCTTCCGGGAGGTTACTGCAGTAATGCTGTTTGGGTTTACTGCCTTGCATTATAATATTTCTTTGACTGGGGGTCAAAGGACACCAGCGTGGAAAAACCTTAGGATGTGGAGTTTCCAAAACTTGGGCTCTGTCCCTGTTTGGGGAGATATTCTTTGGCCAACGTGCCACTTTTCACATCCGTAGAATGGCGATAATACTCCCAGATGGTAGCGGAAGGCTTAATTGATTAATATATGGAAGACACTGTATTAAGGCAATGTTATCATCCCTGGAAAATAAAGGAAGGCTAAAAATAGTGTAGTACATTTTGACAGAGCTTTTGTTATTTTCTTTTTATGTTCAGTTCTTTGAGTCTGTCTTTTTCCTTGTTAGGAAATCCTAATTAACATTTTAATTTTTCATTTCATTACTGGGTCCAGGTTTTGGTACTCTGTAGGCAGCCACTAATCATTCAGTCCCCAAATGAGATGAAGGCTTCTTGGTGCAAGGAGCACTACAGATACAGAGGGAACAGACCCTGCCTCAATACTCTGGATGGAGACAGTGGAGGGGAACTGACCTGCCTATAGTCAGGCTGAATACAGGTGGACAGCAGTCCAGTTTCCTATCCCCTATCACAATACATATGCCTGTCTTATGGAGAAGAGGCACAAATGTAAACACAGACACACTCCCACTTGGGACCTGGCATGGAAACAACTAAAAGATCCCAGCCAAAAGCTGTCTGTACTATAATTAGAACAAGAGCTGTCTGGGAAATGAACTTTTCATGACTATGGCAAGGCAGAGCTCTAGGATCCTCACCATAAAGAAAAGCACAGGCTTTCTGAGATAGCTTTCCCAGCACTTTAACACTATCAGTTTGGACCAAAGTTCTTAAGCTGTTTTGGCTTTCTACTGAAGCAACCCTGGGGTTGAAAAAGTGCACTGAGCTCAGTGCCCCAAAACCTCTGGGTGCCTGCATCCATGGGTTCCCCTATTGGTGTGGCTGATAGAGAGACTGTATGGAAACAGGGAAGGAGTGGACTGAGGAAATTCAACCTCCAGGTGCTCCTCCATGAAACACAAGAACAACCAGCTGTAGGGGGTCAACACAAAACATTAAGCTCTGTTCCCTGCCTCTGACAAGTTGCCAACATTTGGTGTTCATGAGAGGATATAGACAGGGCAAATATAGAGCTATACTTGCCCAATATGTAAATTTTATATAAAACATTTCTGAAGGTCAGTGTATAAAAGGTTGCAGTGGGAGAGGATGTGTTCGGGAAACAGGGCTGGAGGACGAGATGGAAGGGGACCAGGAACAGTAAATAAGGAACATGAGGAAGAGGAGGAACAGAAACAGGAACAGGAGAAGGCGGAATCACTCCTCCTCCTGCCAGGCTGATTTCCATGTCTCTTCCTCCCCGATAGGCTGCAGGTATGGAGCACACCTAACACCTTGCTAACACTGCCTATGTCACTAACAGGCTCAAACATAAGGTAACGGGCTTGAAATTTAGGAGGCTGAGCATGTGGCCTGGCTCCCCTCCTGGGGGAGGCAAGTCCAGCATGATGGGATGGAGATATCCATTAAGTCTAAATGAATACGGCTAGAACAGAGGCTCAAGCATTGTACACTACTCATCAGCATTAGCACTTCTCCTGTCATGGCTTTGATGTATTCCCAAGCAGCAGCATGAGGGAGGAAAAGAGAATTTAGCAGTATGGACAGGGACTGTGTGGTGCCACTTACCCTTTGGACATGGCACCTGCTTATGTACAGTGAAAACATAGCCCTAGGGGCTCCCAGGAGCATAAAGATAGTAAGATTCTGTCCTGGTTTCATCTGGGATAGAGTTAATTTTCTTCCTAGTAGCTGACGTACTGCTGTGTTTTGGATTTAGTATGAGAATAATGCTGATAACACAGTGACGTTTTAGCTGTTGCTAAGCAGTGCTTACACTAGTCAAGGACTTCTTCAGCTTCCCATGCTCTGCCAGGTGCACAAGAAGCTGGGAGGGAGCACAGCCAAGACAGTTGATCCAAACTGCCCAAAGGGATCACTGCCTGGGGACTGGCTGGGTATCAGTCAGTGGGTGGTGAGCAATTGCATTGTGCATCACTTATTTTGTATATTATTATTATTATTATTATACCTTCCTTTGTTGTCTTATTAAACTCTCTTTATCTCAACCCACAAATTTTACTTTTTTTTTTTCCGATTCTCTCCCCCATCCCACTGGGGAGGGGATGGAGTGAGCGAGCAGCTGTGTGGTGTTTAGCTGCTTGGCAGGTTAAACCATAGCAGACTCAGAAGACAGTCTTTATTGCGGAATTTGAGACAACCTCTCCCAAATTTATTACAGCAAGTGCCTCCTGACTTCAAAGTGCCACACAGCTTTGGGCAAGACCTGAGACAAAGGAGGTTCGGGGGTGTGAGGTTCCTTCTCTTCATTTTCTTCTCAGCATTGCAAAATTACGATGTCAGTAATGAAAGCTGTTAGCACTTGCATGAATGACCTGACTGTCTTCATCAGACAGACAGCACCACAAAACTTTTAACAATACCATTAATAAATATATGTGGGCTGACTTATATGGGAGCCTCCCACCTTGCATGCTCTCTGCTGAAGGGGCTATGTGAAGCAAGACTGTCTGCATATGAATTAATCATGGTGAGAATCTCTGTGGCTGAGCTTTGTTCTGCATGTGGTAGCGCACACTAGCTGCATATTGAAAGGCTAAAAACTTTACTCCCTCCCCTCCAAACTCCTGCAACTTGCTTGGCAATAGGGGAGAATATCAATGCAGCGCTCAGCTGTCACCTGGTATTCCTGACACATCTGAGGACTTGTACCGCAGTACAGAACTCCTCAGGGAGGGGATGGGTGGATAGATGGATGAATAGGTAGATAAAAACGATCAGGAAATCTGTAATTCTCATGTTTGTTCATGATTTGAAGCAGGGTTCTCATTTTTCTTGCTTTGTTCTCTGCTAGACATTTGTAAAGGTACTGAATTCTTTTTGAAAATGAAACCTGCTTTGACATTTCTGAAAGCTCCCTCTTTTAGAGCTTGTTCTGTTTCTTGGCTTTTACAGGCAACCACAACTACAGTACAAGCGAACAAAACCCCACAGATCTATAGATGTCTCCAGTGACCTGAGCTTTAAGCCTAAAAGCCCTTTGGATTAGATATAAATGCTTTTGCCTTATCCCATAATTGGCTTCTGCAAGAACAACAGAAGATGAAGTGGTTGTCCAAGCCCAGGTGCATCTTACAGTGATGATATAAATTAGTTTCTAGCACTCATCTGACTCTAATAACCACTGAGGCTCAAACTGAAGCTGAATGCAGTCTACATGAATCAGATGATGTATTTCTCAGACCCTAACTCTGCAATGGCAAACAGTGCTTTGCTCAATGCCTTACACCCACTTCCAAGTTAGACAAACTGAGCAGGAGAACTGTTGTTCTGACCCCCAGGTCAGTCCTCCAGGCTCTGAGAATTTGGCTTGATTCTGATTTTTCCTCAACTCAGGGGTGACCACCTAACCTGCTCAGCTCTTCCAGAGCATAAGTCCAGTAAGACAGTGGAGAACACCTCTGCAATTGCAGTGTCAGTTTTGAAAAGCAGCAATTACTCTGGTGGGCTTTCCTTTTTCTGCTTGTTTGTTTTATTTGCTGTTTATCTGGGTTTTTCTGTTTTCTAATTGCTTTCTATTAGCATTGCTAGGGTTCTCCATTGGGTAGTATGTTGCATCTGATGATCACTATGTATGTTATAAATGCTGATGGATGGATATCTGGGATTGTCTGTTTGTGTTATTTCATATATAACTGCAGTTTCCCAGGCTTGATAGCAAAATTGTAGGGATAGTCCTGCTGTGAAGCTTGTGAGCTGTCTGAGTTCATGGATAAATAGATGTATTAAGCATGTGGCTCTTTGCATTAGAGCAATAGTCCTGTATACTGAAGAGCCCATTACTTTCACTCTAGGCTTGCACTACAAGTGGTTTCTCAGAGCTATAGCCAGGTAGTCTTTTAGCTACTGCCCTCAAAACAGAGTGTAGATTTCCAAAACTGGAGCAATGGACTGGTTTCTGGAGTGTGGTTTTCACCCATTACCCTCAGAGCTGGTCTTAATCTCTGTGGCAATGTTTGCTTTGACTTTGTTATGTTCAGAAGCAAGATGAAGGAAAAAAAAAAAAAGGAAAGAAAAAAAATGTTTAGCCGATCTTTTGCATAGTAGAGCCTCCCTCCTAATAGCCTGCGTGGTTTAAGAGAGGGGTGAACTGAAGTAGAACTGGGTGAATTGAAAAGAAGTGATTGTAGGTTTTACCAGCATCTGGCAGTGGAAGCAACAGGCTCTGCATATTTATTGATTACAGTGTGCTTCACATCTTGGGAGGGGGTATTCAGAGCTAATGGTGGGTGTATTTGTTATGTCTGGTTCAGAAATCAGAATGAATAAATGATGAGCAGTGGAATGCAATTGGACTGCTAACAAGTTATTCTGACTTGCTTAGATGTGAGAAAAGGAGGGAGGGAGGGAGCCAAGCTGGACTGTGAGCTCTGCACAGGTACAGAGGGGCTGAGGACTCAGTGAAGAGCAGACTGGACCTTGTCACCGGACCTGTTAGCAGGTCACCAAGCAGCTGGCCAAATAGATATCCTTGCAAATCATGCATANATGGTGATGTAGAGCCCCCAATCACATCCAAACATGGTGGCCTCACATCACACTCAGTTATCCTTGCTCAATACAACTTGTACATTAGAGGGCAACAAAGGGGAAGATCCTTGCCTTTTAGAAATTACCTAGGCCATCCCAGCTAAGCTCTTCTGAGTTCACCATTTCCCTGTAAATATATTTGTGTTCTTACTGAGGGTGCTTCTGGAGCCATCATCAAGACAGTGCTTGCCTCCTTGGTAGGCAGTGAGTCTGCAGTCATGGTTGGGGTGGAGCCTGAAGGTAGGCATTTGGTGCCCAAAAAGCCCCTCAAACCTGATGATATGGCACAGCCATGTCTTGCTGGTGGCTATTCTTGCAAATATCCGCTGCAGTCTTTCCAGTGCTTCTCAGAGGTCACCAACCTTGATAAGCAGAAAAGTGCAGTATCTTGTCCACTGCTCAAGCCTGGATGAGTGAACACCTGGAAAGTCTGTCATCATGTTGGTGATGAATTCCTACTAAGCTTTGGCCTCAGAAAGAAAGCTGAAAATCTTTACCCTTACCTTCTTCCATTCCTCTAGTGTGAGTGCCTTTGGTATGCCTCCTCGCTGTTTGAACACAGGACCAAGATTTGTTGGACATTTTACTGACTTTGTGTTCCATGTAGACTTCCTTCAGCATTATTATTTGTCAGTGTAATGAATAAGTAAGACTCTGGACCCATGGGAAGCCTTGGTAATTATTTTAACTAGTTTTTGTTTGTTTTGTTTTGGCATCTTTTCCCCAGGAAAATAAATTGAAAATCATCTGTCAATACAGGAAAGGTGGAAAGGGGTCCAATTTTTTTTTTTTTTTTTTTTTGCTAGTTCGCCTAACATCAAGAAAAAAAGCCCTTCCATTTGGATCACAGACACAATGTCTATTCTTTCATTCTGCTGTAGAAGGATTTGCTTGGGGAATACAAAATATTATATACCTACTGCTTGTGATAAATTTAATCCTCTCCCCAGCAGCAACATTAGGAGCCTAATTTGGATTTACAACAAAGCCTGGAGAGCAATTATTTTACTGCAGCAGCACAAACAGCTCCTCACGTGAACAAGAATCAGGGCCAGCGTGTCCCTATAGATATCAGAGGATGCTCACAAGAACTAAGAATTTAATTCACTTACATCTTCATTTTCTTAAGGGTGTGTGGTGTTGTTCTTGTCACATCTGAATTTGGAAGGAAGACCCCCAAAACACTTCAACCCCAAATCAGTGACTGGGAAGGTGAGTTGAGATTTCTAGAGGTCTAAGATTCTTTCAGGGTGTAGGAAGCAGTGACTTTTCTCCATGTCTACTGCTGGTAGACTGGAAGAACGTGGTCCTGTTATATCAGGGGGTATTTAAGCCAGACATAGAGCATACAGGGGCATGAGAATTCACCGGAAGAGGAGGTCCCAGGGCACTTCAATGGAGCTGGCAGGGCAAAGTTCTCATGGGATGGTCCAAATAGATTGGATTTTCTCTCAGAGCTGGGGGAAGGAGTAGACTATTTCTTGGGGTCTCCTGGACCCTCACATTTCCATTCTTCTGAGATTCTGTTTCTTAACTAACTACTGTAACATCCTTCTTCATCCTCAACAAACCTTCCTTCCCCCAAATCTGATCTAGTGTCCTTCACCCTCTGCAGGTCCCAGTGGTCTCCAGGAACAACCTGGGCTGTACAAGGACTGGGCTTCTGTCCCTCCCCAACTTGCAGGGGCTTTGGGACTTTGGCTTCTGTTGCCATGGATCTGATCTCCTCTCTCCTCTCCTTCATAGAGAAAGGCTCTCACCTCCAGGGAACAGGGACAGTCACTCAGGGGACAGGCCCAGGACTGCCTGATGAAGATGTCTGAACTGGAAACAGTCTTGCTGTAGGCTGGGACTCAGTGTATATCAGCTTAGCATACCGGTAAAAATGTCCAGTCTCATAAAGATGTCCTGTGTGATGGTTTTGCTATGCAAGAGTAGGATCCTGAGATGATATTTAATGATGAGACCTCAAATATCTTAAGAATACAAAATTTTGTTCCCAGTCCCAAAAACCTAATCTGGAGGTGCTCCAAATGCATTGGACACACTTTGTCTTCAGTCAGGATCCCTGCCCCACATCCAGCTGCCTTTAATGGATCCCTGCGACAAAATTTATGGGGAAATTGCAGCTTCCAGGAGAAAATGAACTTTTTTGAAATGTACAGTAATATCTCCATGTGATGTGCCAGCTTCTTTCTAATATCTGGAAAACCCCACAGACAAGCATGCTTGAAAACCCAGTTATGACCAAAAGCAGCTTAGAAAACCTGGGCCACGTTTATGGGCTGACAAAAGCATGCACCAGGACACCACCTGAGCTGACAGTTTGAATCACTTGCAGGTCAACTTTCACAGCCTGTCAAACCAGCCATAAGCACCTTCTGCCTCCTAGGCAGGAGAGGTATAGCACATGTTGACCTCCAGGCTATATTTAGGCAGGAGTGGAGACTTACTCACAACTGTTTGTTGCTGCTGTTTGCAACAAGCCCCTCAGCTAGATGGTCTAGTGCTACAAAGGCTCTGCCCCTGCCCTTGATGCATCATCTCTGACTTGCGGAACCCCCTTGCCCCACTGGTGAAAACCCAGCTTGTGCTTTGCTACCTCCCTGATCCTGCCTGTGGCAGGCTCCAATGACTGCAGTGATATCCCTACCTGTTAGTCTGAGCTCAAGGAGTCATAAAGCTGAGTGAGAGCCATGGATTTTATTTCTTTTCAGCATTATATTTCTAGCTTGTTTGGCTGCAGGCAACAGTTTCACACAAAAGCCCTAAGGAAAATGAGAAGATACCAACATTTGTTCTGTCTTTCAAACTCCTGGTTTTCAGCTAATTGAATTTTGGAGAGCTGACTTCTGGGTTTTCAGCTCCTGAGGATAGTAACTTCATGAAAGTCTCTGTGGCTTGTTTGTCAGGCGATGTCCTTCAGTAGAGCTCCCTCCAAGGTACAGTGCTGAAAGGCAGCGCCGAGGGACAGCCTGACTCCGAGCCCCAAAGCATCCTGGAAGCCACCTTTCTCATTGAGGAAGAGTCTTGGGAGAAAGAGATTACATGCAGTGAGCCAGAGATATCCAGATAAGGCACTGCAAGGTCAGCATGGGCTTGGTGCTGAGTTGCAGACCCACAGAAGGCAGCAGACCTCTGTACTTGTCAGCAGTTCAATGAGGGCCAATGGTTTCACCTGCCATCAGCATTAGACTTTTTTACTTGCAGCCTTTCTCTCTCATTCTCTCTGGAAAAGAAAAAAACCCAAACCAATCCACACCTCCCTCCCTCTGTTATAATTGCTTCATACAGGATATTTTCTGCTTTGACTTTGTACCATTTTTGCCAGTAACTCACAGAAAGTGAATCACTCTGAGCAAGCTGGAGACAGGCCAAGGGCAGGCCAGGGAAAGGATGTGAATGCTGTTTTCCCTGCTGTGGCAGATCTCTTAGGCTGTGCCGCCAGTAGGTAAGCGCTGCTCTTGGCTCTCGTGTGAAGCCATATGGTGTGAAGCAGGTGGGAAGAGTCTTCCTCATCCAAAGAGAAGTCCTCTTCTGTTGTATGCACTCGGGGCGGGGAGGGTGTCCGTGCACACTGCAGCTTTCCTCTCCTCGAAGACAAGCCAGAGGACCATGGCTTGGCTGCAGAGATGCTCTAGATGGGTGAAAAACAGTTCTTCCATTAACAGTTCAGCTTGAAAAGTCCCTGGAACAAAAGGGGCAGGTGGATGCCTGAAGGCTTGGGTTTATATGGCCACCAGTTTTTGCTGGTTTAAGCACTTCAGTCTTGTAGATCAGCAGGTATAAACTCCATGACCTCCTGGAGCAAAAGGAGTTCCTGCATTTTGCAGGAGAGACTGGGTTTTGTCCTACAAGGAGACGGCAGCAGGCTGTGCATCTCCGTAGCCCTGTTTTATGGCCAGTCATCTGCAGCAGGGCACAGGGAGGGATAAGGCAGGGCAGTCCATTTCCTTCTGCACTGGAAGCATTTTATGCTCACTGTGCACTGGGTCGCTGTGTGAGGCAGGGCAGGATCGAGCCCTGAGCTCTGCACTGCTCTGCTGTGAGTAGCCAGGCTCCAAGGAGGTGCTGGAGGCAAGATTTGTCGGGAAAGGTAATATTTTTTATGGGAACAATTCACAGAGGTGGATAAAAGGCACAAGCTTTAGAGCTCCCAGGTCCTTCTTCATGTCTGAAATAGGAGCAGCAGGAGACAAGCTGGGGAACTGAAATTCATAACTCTGGACACTAAACATCACGGGCTCTATAGAGATATTGGTTTTACAGCACTTTATAATTCTTATCCCCTCCTCTCAGCTAACAGCTTCTTGTTCCACCAGCAATAAATTACCTGCCATTCTCATTTTCTCTCTCCCTCTCTCTTTCCCAGAGGACTGAATGACTTTTTTACCTCTCCTCATGCTAAAAATGTCCCTCCCCCACTTACTGCGTACCAACTACCTTTTCTCACCCAAGGTGTCACCAAGTTAATTAATCAAATTAAACCCTGAGCACTTGTTCTCAGTTTGTATTTAGCACTGCATCTCGCACGTCTATCCCAGACCCAAAGACAGGTGTGCGTGCCCGAAAAGCAGCTTGTTTCACATTGAATACATCGATTGCTTTAATAAAAGGTACTATGCTTAAATTGACTTGGTGCCACCAAATGAAGTAGGCATGATTCCTGCGGGTATGGTGAATTGGCAGTTGTACTGGTATACAGAGCTGCTGGACAATGTTTGAGCTGTGGACTTTTGGTAAGGGCGATTTCTCTAACCCCTTTCTGGCTGTGGGTTAGTCCTGCATTGCCAACAGCATGTGCATGGGGGCTCATTTCCAAACATGGGCACTTTGAACCGCAAAATTTAACACCCGCTGCTGGATCCACCCCATTATCACTTCCAGCACTTAGTCACTGGGCACAGGCAAATGAAACACAAAGCATCCCTCAGCTCTTCCCACTGATGAGCCTGGGAATGGCAGAGGGAAGCTCAGGTCTGAGCCAGCCCCAAGCCTGTCTGGAAGGATCTCTTTCTCTTCATTAGGCATCTAGAGTTTAAATAGTGTGAATCTGGGCCTCATAATTACTAAAAATAGGACTTTTCCTTAAGCAAGTGAATGCTAGGGGATTGTTGGAACCTTTTCCATCAAAGGAACAGTGACAGTGATGTTTCCCAGCCTTCAGACCTAGCCAGCAGCCCCCCAGCCCAGCCGGCCATGATGCCTCCTGCTCCCTATAAGGATACAGCTTTCACAAAGCATGGCAGGAAAACATGACCCAACATTTGCAAATGTGATCTAATACCTCAGATACAACATGCCTCTGTGGCTTTTGCAGAAGCCTAATGGGCTGTGGGTGCTGAGCAGCCACTGCTGGGGGTGCCTGGCTCCCTGGGTGGCTCTGTCAGAGTTATTCACCTTGGCAGTGAGCTGGACGAGGCAAGGACCCTGCCAGACCGCCAAGATCCTCAGCCTTTGACACGATGGGCTCTCTCAGGGGGGAGAGAGGATGAGTGAGAAAAGCAGATAGAAATGGTCATGTTAAATAATGAAAAAGAACATTTTTGGGGCCAAGAGTTGCTGGGCAGCCATACAACCATTGCTACATCTCGTGATACTGATACGAGCCCTTGGACAGCACCCATGGGGTGCACTGTCCCAATACATCCACGACTGTGCTTTGCACAAGGGACATAGCCATGAGCTGGCTTCAGCCAAATGAGGAGCTTGCCTATGAGTTTTTCTTGGCCCTGGTAATATCTGTTTTGCCAAATACGGTGAATGTAAACTGAGGCAAACGGGTAAATTTGAGATAGCATTTTTGTGATGTGATTTCTGCATCATGGTAGAACAGTAGAGGTGATTTCTCTGTAAGGAAAGACCTCTGGAGGAACAACCCATCGTAGTTTCAAGCAGTCCTTCCAAGTCAATCCATTTCTCTTCCCATCCCTCTTACCCCTTGGTCTGCAGAGCTTCTGGTTGTAGCCAGTTCTGGAATGCATTTGCAGAAGTGTTTCAGGGAAATGTCAGCCACAGCTGGATAGCAGTTATTTTGGACAAGCTCGTTTGGCTGCCAGGGGATGCCAGGCGGGGCTGGTGATATCAAGTGTGAATTTGGTGAAAAGATTAAGCCAGAAAATGGGGAAAGAAATAGGACAGCCACAACTGTTAATTTGAACACTTCTTTTAAGAGATCTGTTTTGATTTTTCTTTCAAAACAACCTTTTAAGGACAAATTTAGCTCTGTGTGTTTAAAATAAATAAAGAGCAATTAAAGTGAAGAGTCACCATCTCATTCTAGTTAAATCAGATTTTTCTGTTCACTAAAAATATTTGAGGAAGCCTGAAGTTTCATTTCAGACAACTTAAAAATATTTCTACAATTATTATTATTCTGGTTCAACTACTGAACTGAAAAATGATTTATTTGCACAGCTCTGATTAAGGCAGAGAGAAACTTATTTAAGCACTTTGATTAATTATGCCTCTATTCCCAGCTGAGCAGAAGTGGGAATTCCAAGTCAAAGGAAAGTATTGCTTCTCTTTTCTTCATTACTTTGGTAAATGGCTTTGAATATACATGTATTCCCTTCCACTAGGGTAGGACTTCTACATGCTGCTAGGAGCTGTTTCATGACATGAGTCATTTACTTTTTGTCTGCACCATGCTTATTGTGGCACAGGCTGAAGTAGTTTGTTTCCAGTTCTCAGTGGCATATTAATATTAAACAAAAAGAACAGTGTTGCTTTTCCATATTCACCCCATTGTTTTCCGTGCTTCTTACTCTCATTCCTAAATGTTTTATTGATGATGTACTATCTGGGGGTCTGGAAGAAGGGAGAGGGTAATAAAAGAAGAGTGCAAATTATACTGATAACATTTCAGCTGAAAATTGCAATGTTTTTGTTAATAACTGACATGTTCCTACTTGGAAACATCCCCTGTGCTTCTGTTCTCTGCCATGGTTGCAGGTCCTCTGCTGCACCTTCTTTTCCCTTCTGCAAAAAAAAAGCAGGGAATCTTTTGGAGGAGAACAGCACACACAGTGTGGGGAGCCTGGACCAGGGAGACCCTGTGAGGAAACCAAACTGTGACCTTCAGAAACACTAATGCCATGTAACCATAGTGGGGAAAAAACAGCAACTGCTGCAGAAAATGATCAGGGGTGGGGGGAAAGGGGAGAGGATTCAAAATGTTGAATTCCAGAAATGTGGATGGAAGCACGCTGCCCAGCTGTTGGCACAGCTAGCCATGCTGCCAGTCATTCTGCCTGCAGGTACTGGGGTTCATCAGAGAACCAGGCATCTATTTCCCATACATGAGCGCTAAGGCTATGCTTGTCTCCTCTTCTTTCTTTGAAACACATTTCATATGATAAATGGCCAATCGATAGAGCCACGACTTTCCATTTTTTTGCTCAAAACATTGATCAATAGATGTTGCAGCTGTCTGCTGTCAAAGGTTTGATTCACTGTGAGTCTTACAAAAGCTGAACTGTTCTGAAGTCATTTCTATTCTCCTCAAATTGCATTTGAATTTGCCTTGAAACAGCTGCTTGATGCTGCCCAGGGCTCGACCATTTCTTACAATCAGAGTTTTCTCCAATAAGAAAGAAAAGTGTCTTAAAACCCTGCATTCCTTTCTGGCCCTGATCTCAGTGATATCCCTGCATGTGCATAATTCTATGTTTTTAGGGACTGGCTCCAGAAGAGCAGCCCGTTGTCACGGAGAGCTGAGAGAGAGCAGAGAGTTGTCATGGAGAACAACACATTATCATGGCTTTTGTTGTTGGCACTGACTAGACGAAACATTTTTGGCTGGCATGAAAGAGCATCACCAGCTCCTTACACACTTCAGTGCCCTTGGGACCTTGTCTGGAGAGTAAACTCCCTGCTTACTGTCAAGCAATCTGCTGCTTAAACACTTACAGGAGTAGGAATGCATAGTTTTCCTTGAGATTGTTGAAAATGGGCATCGATAAGTATTTTGCAAGAAAAAGACAGCTTTATTTTCTGGACATGATTGATAGAGGGTGACTACAAAAAGCCTTAGCTCTCCTTAAAGAGAGATGTCCTGCCACTTTGGAAATGCAGTGAAACTAAGGCAACGAAATGACAGAGATGGCCATCAGCACATCCCACAGGAGCAACTTGCAAATCCTCCTGATTCATCCTTTTCACCCATTGGCCAAATTACTGTTGTAAGGCACCTGGTCAATAAGACATTTGGTGACACTGAGCACCTTTAAACCCTTATCTTCTCTCACAAAGAGGCGCCAAGAAAACTACAGGCTCACAGTGGTTCATTGCATCCCTTACAGGGCTGTGGCCCTGGATTCCTGTCTTCTCTTTCAGCAAGAAAGAGAGGTGTTATGTTTGTAGTTGAGGAGCCCAGGAAACGGGGCTCTGGGGATTTAGCCACTAATATCCCATGGGGAAAAAAGAATCTCTTATTTACACTAAAAAGATCACCACTAGACCCAGTACTCCTTCCTCCTCACTCCCTCTGTGCAGTCCAGACAGGGAGACACATGAGGAAATAATGACCTGGGTATAAATGGACAAACACTTTAGACAGTTGAGGGAATGGGCCCATGTGGTACCTTTTTAATATATAGTGGTCCTGGACATTGTTGAAACTGTATGTTTTAGCAATTCCCTTGTAAATTAGTGAAGTCTCCAACAGCTGCAGTGATGCTCTGACAATTTGTAGCATTTTATACCACTCAAGAGCAGGCTGACCCCAGTCTGAGAGATGTACTTCATGCTTCTACTGGCCTTCTTCATGTCTCAGACCTGGGAAAGTAAATAGGCTGAAGCGTGAATAGACATGTTATTTTGAATTCTGTACTGATCATTACATGATACAATTTAAGGTTTAGTACTGATCTCTGCAGACCTTCATCACCTAACCAGCTAGATAAATAATTTCAGTTTCTCTGCTGATTCCTCTGCTTTAACAGATATTTTCAGACTCTGCCCTGGTCCCTCTAGCAGACCAGTAGACAAGCAAACAGAGGGACTATTCAGGTCCTGCTTTAAAGTCTTATGTCCTTCCAAATTTGGATTAACAAGAGGCTCCTTGTCTCTTTCACCCCTCCTGCCTGCCTTCTGGTTTGCCGTGCAGCCTCAGAAGGGTGCACTGCAGCTGGAACCAGTAGTGAAACCTCAGGGCTGGACAGAGGTACATCCTCTGTGCTACCCAACTGTGACTCAGTGCTACAAACGTCTGGAATTAATCAGAAGAGGGACTGTGAGTGGGGGGACTAGACACAGATGCAAGCACATGGTTTACAAACCCCATTATTGAGCTCTCAAGCCACAGGATACTCAGCTACGCTGGAGCAAGCAACAAGATGTGAAGGTGCTGATACCAGCTGAACATGGAGCTGTGGTTGGCATGGTCTCCATTTGCCTAGGACCACTGTTAAGCTCTGTTCTACCAATCCAGACGGTTGCTTTTTCATGCTGCCCCTCCTCCCCGTCCAGGATATCACATGGATGCCACCTGCAGCTTTGCCCTCCTCTTGCTTACCACGGCCACCCCTGCTGAAGGCTGCATCCATATGGATGCTGCTGGGGCAGCAGTACTTGTCCTTTATTGCTGTCACCAAAGACAAACATGAGGCATTGGAGGTCTGGATAACAGGGACAAAGAACCTTGGAAACAATCTTTCTTCCATGGGGGCAGTTAGAACAGTGCTGCATTTGTGATGAGGACCAGAAAAGGTTAATTGGTGGCCTGAATGTGAGCAGATGCTGCTCTTCACTCCCTCCCTTTGCTTCAGTGCTGTGGAGAGACTCTCTGGCCCTGCCCCTTGCCCCAGCCTGTCTCTGCAGTCCCAGCTCACCTGAATCTACCTTCTTGTCCCCCACAGCTTGGCTTAGGACTCCTGGTAGGGTGTGTGGTGCACGCACTTCTCCAGGGACTTCGATACTCTGGTTTGGAGCAGAGCCTGCAGGATGGCAGTGCGGCTACAGTTTGGGACTTATGAGTCCCAGCAGACTCATAGCTTTCAGGTGACACAATGACACAGTGATACAATGTGCTGAGGATCTGTGACTCAAAGTCACAGCTGTCTTACATCTTACGTGATCAGCATCTCCCTCAGCCCTCTTTGTCTCCGCAGTCTGGACTGCTGGCACTGTGGGGAGCAAGCTCCAGTGCTCACGGCATATTTCTTTCACAATGATTTTAGCATCTGCTGCAAGTGGTTTGCAAGTGTAGACATATTTCCTGCTCATTTCACACTGCTTCCTTGCCAGGACCTGGCAGAGAAGCAAGGCATCCTGACCCCCAGTCCTTCCCCTCTTTCACTATTATGCAGCAGTGTAGGGAACTGAGGTCTCACAGTCTTCACAAGCCAGCTTTTCCATGAAACAGGAGATGAACCTATGTATCCTGGCTCCCAGGTCATGCTGCCCATTGTGAGCTCTGTTCCTTTGGGCTTGCTGCTTAGCTGGAGAAATGTTGTGTGGTAAAGAGTGGATTTAGGGATGGAGGGAGAGGGATTTAATGCTACTGCTTTTTGTCAGACACAGAAATCTCAAAAGGCTAGGGATTTTTTTCATTCCTTGAAGACTGGTTGCACAATTTTGGTTTAAAATTTTTTATTGAGATAGCACGTGTACTTCTTTTCTAAGGGGATAAATCTGCATAACATTTTTGGCTAAGACCACTGACAAATGCAATGCCTCCCAGGAGCTGTGATTTGCCTCTACTGTCCCGTTCTTTTCTCTCGAGTTTTCATAAAGAGTATCTGTTCCTTTTTAAAATAACTGTGATGAAAAACTTTTGGTGAAAAAAAATCCAGATTATTTTGGCCTAGGACTGTGGGACTGTGACAGGTGGAAAGTGTAATTCAACCTAATGCCTCTTCCCTTTGTCCTTTTGGGGAATTCCCTGCTATATTACAATCTACATACATGCAACAGCATCTCCTTCAGGGAGGAGATTAATAAGCAACATGGTGTTGAAGTACACAGTGCTTTCTGGGATACTTCCTGAGATCCTGACTCAGAAGTTCTGGATTCAAGAGCTGCTGCAGCTTCTGATTTTGCCTAGACATTCACATTATCTGAGATCTTTGCATAGGTTTTAGTGTCAGTATACTCTGTTTATGGCTTCAGTTTGTTTATGGGTCCCTCCAAAAAATGATTAAGCTCTTCTAAACTTCCCTGAGTACTCGTAATCCAAATAATAATGTCAATCTCCCAACTAGTGAGATTAACCTAACCAGTTGTGAATTGCAAAATAAATATATAGAAAAGCTGAGATCTTCTATGCATCTTCTGGATTTGTGGCATCCAAGAAACCTCCTTTTCATGCCTGATTGCCTAGCCAAAGGCTGGAAACACATTATTTGTTTAACAAAAGTTGAATTAGTTCTGTCATATCTTGACTCTAAGGCCTGGGTCTTTATAAGAGACTAACAGTCAGATGAGTTTATTACATGCCAGTGATGCAGTGAAATTCAATTAATTTGTTTGCCGTGCTTCTCAGAATGAGAAATAGACATCCATTAATGTGAATGATGCCATCACTCTGGTTCTGTGTCAGTACACAGATGTAATCTGATGATGTTTTGGAATCTCACTGTCCTTCCTTGCACATCCCTGGGTCCCCTGAGGCTCCGGGGAAGATGGGAGGACACTACACAAACACATGTTCCCTGGCACAGTGTTGCAGACCCCTGCTTTAGCATTGCGACCACCTATGACTCCGCTGGAAACGATGGGATAGGAGGCCCTACCTGGGGAAGAAGTCCTTGGCTGGCCTGTTGCCTTCCCAACTGCTGCATTTCCATGGACACAGGAGCCAAGTGGGACATCTGCAAGGAGTGCGAGAAACTTACCCATGCAAAAAAAATGTTCTCCAAAAATGGTACAAGAATTACTTCAAAGAACTAAGCTTGGGGGAGCACTCAGCCTGAGTGACTCCATCTCCTTCTCCTCTAAAGCAGCTTTTTGGGACCCATGACATTGACAAAAACACCTATGGTTCCTCAAGAACTTTGTCCCCAGGCTTTGGTCTAGGCTTTGTGTCTGCACTGCTTGGATGGAGGGGTGGTCCCCATCCATGTTGCCACATAACCTGCAGGAATGAGTGAGGGACCATGGACTGGGAACTCAGGAAGTTGCCATGTCCTTGGTTGAGGATTTTGTTGGGCTCAGCAGGATCAGGCCCTGCCTGGTAATATGAGGCTGGTGTGTTACTGATGTGAGGAGGCAGGGAGATGCGAAGCTCAAAAGGAAAATTCCCAGGAGGAATCAGATGGGCACTGAAATGGTTATACTCCCTCTGCCAAATTCTCCTCAGGAAAAAGATATCTAATAACTTTTTCCCAGAAGAGTGGAAAGCTCTGTTCCTATATTTATCCTAAAGGGGATGACAGAGAAATCCTTAATAGCTTTGAGAATTGGCAGGTCATGACTTGAAGGTATCTGGTAAAATTGAAACAATAAGTCCATCTGCAGTCAATGAAGTGCCACATGTGCTGGAAGTTAGTCCAAGGTAAATGATCTCTTTCCCTTTTGTTTTGTCTTTTTGATAAGAGAGAAAGAGACTCAGCTACAGGAGGGAAAGTAGGAGAGAGGTCAACTGCCCTGGTTTCAGCTTAATTCAGAGTTCATTTTCTTCCTAGTAGCTGCTATAGTGCTGTGTTTTGGACTTAGTATGAGAATAATGTTGATAACACACCGATGTTTTTAGTTTTTGCTAAGTAGTGTTTAGTCTAGTCAAGGACTTTTCAGCTCCCCATGCTCTGCCAGGTGTACAAGAAGCTGGGAAGGGTCACAGCCAGGACAGCTGACACAAACTGGCCAAAGGGCTATTCCATACCATATGGCATCATGCTCAGTATAGAAACTGGGGGAGTTGGCTGGGGGGCAGTGATCACTGCTCGGGAACGGGCCGGGCATCGGTCAGCGGGTGGTGAGCAATTGCGTTGTGCATCACTTGTTTTGTATATTCTATTATTGTTGTTGTTGTTGTTGTTGTTTTTCTCTTTCTCTGCTGTCCTATTAAACTACCTTTATCTCAACCCACAGGTTTTAGTTTTTTTCGGTTCTTCCCCCATCCCACCAGGGCGGGGGGAGGGTGAATGAGCAGCTGTGTGGTGCTTAGTTGCTGATTGGACTTAAACCACAACAGTCTTCACACCCACAAGGGAGCACAGGGGAGCAATGGCAGGAGGGGGACCCCAAGTAGTACCCCATCCCAGCTCCTCGCAGTCCCATTACAGGGGCCATCAGCCTACAAAAGGCCCATCTGCACAAGCCCAGCAGGTCAGAGAGGTCCAAAGACAGGGGGAAGTCCAAATTAAAGACTCAGAGAAGGCAACACCCTGTCCAGGCTCCTCCCAGGGCTGTCCTGGCAGACCCTCAGCCCCATCCTGCGGAGTCCATGTCAGCCCCTCTCTGGAGCACCCTTTGGACCAAGCAGGATTAAGAGACACATTATGGGCATTAAACTCCATTTATAGCTACTTTTGGCGAGGAGGGCATGCTTCCTATTCTGTGTACACATGTGTGTATGGGGGTCTGAGTCAGACCATGGGTTAGAGTATCTGTGTGTCTGTGGTGCAGCAACCAGATCGAGTGTGGGTGTGCGCAAGTGAGTGATACCTGGCAAAGTTCAAGACAGACCAGCCAGTGAGTAGGTGAAGTGGCCTGGAAGCCCAGTGTGGGTCTATGTTGCTCAGGTTGAGACCATGGAAGGAGCTGGCCACCAGAGGGTCCTGGCCAACTGCTGGAGAGACTGTGGGTCCTAATCAATCCCAGGGGTTGATTAGGAGACCTGTTTGTGTGTGCATGCATCTGAGGCAACAGGGCAGAGTGAGGATCTGGCTGCTGGATGGACTGCATGTCTAAGCCCAGCTGCTAGGGGTTCCACACTGTACATATCTGTCTGTCTCACTCTCTCTCTCTATATATATATATTTCCCACTAACAGACCTTCATCCTGATGAGCTGGAGAGGGATGAGTGCAGGCTGTTGGTGTTGTTTGTGTTTGCATAGGTGTTGAGTGTCTCTGTCTGTGTGGTCAGCCAAATATATACGTATATGTGTGCTGTACATATATGTGTGCCTACTGGAAATAGATGCTCAGCTTCACCAAACAGCTGAACCTGGGGGTTCAGAGCTGCAGCAGCCTCTATCAGGCTGCCAGATGAGGCAACTCCCCAGCAGATATACCAAGAAATGAGGTTTCAGGCATCCCTCTTGAAGAGGATGGAAAGGCTTTGGGGTGTCAACACCATCCTCACACTGCTGTCTCATTCCTGGACGTCTGGGCTGGTAGAGGGAGCAAGCCAGTCCACTAGAAGAGGAGATATGCTGTGGGAATCCAGGCAGCAGGGAAGGCTGTTGCTTTATCTTCATTTGCAGAGTGAAAAATTGTGCAGACTTACACAGGATTTCAACAAGGTAAGCTCCGTGTGAGGAGCTGGGGGCTTGCCAGGGTACTCTGTGCAGGGGAGGTTGTCTTACGCCTCTTCCCTAAATCCAAGGGTCTACATGCAGTGCTGTCTCATCCTGGGAAAAATACAGAAGAGAATTTTTTTGGAAGGAATGAAGTGTTATCCTGTTCAGGCACAGCAGTAGGATGTGTGGGTATATTAGTTAAGAAAGGTGAGAGGACCAGGTTTTGATCTGTGCCATGGCCCATGAGAAGCAACCCAAGGAATGGGATGCTTTGCAGCGCTGTTAATGCAGAGATGCTAGGTGATCTATCACAAGCTTCTCAAAGAGCATTTTTTAGTCCAGGCTGGTAACCACTTCAGCGTATTACAATCACCTCCTCTGAGATTTCAGGTCACTCATCCTTGTGGATTAGGCTGTTCCCATTGTCCCCTGTCCTCCTGTTCTCCTCTCACAGATACTGGCCCAGGAATGTCCTCCAGTTCCCTCACTTTCCATCACATTTGCTATTTTGTCTGACTTTCCTTCTCTTTCTCTATCCCACATACCACAGACCTTTCTCTGCTGATCAGTCATCCTTTGTCTTTGTCCCTCACCCCTAGGCATAACCCCTTCTCCACAAAAGTGGGCATACCCACTGCAATTCACAACTGTCCTCACTTTTTGGACTGTTCACAACACTTGGTATCTCCCATCTGTGTTCAGCAGGGCATGCACTACTGAAATTCAACATCCTTATCTGTAAAAGGGAACCTAGGGCTGTACTTCTGTACGTCAGAGACTCACTACTCCACTTTTTTTTCTCCTGAAATAACAATAAGACTACAGGCACTGGAGGGCTTTTCCTTTGTTTTTGGAGCAGAGTGTGAGATACGGTGGTTTGAGAAGAGGTGACAAGGAGTTAGGACCTCAGCGCTCTCTTTCTGCTATTCTGTTTTTCACAGAGGAAACAAAGCTGTGACTTAATAGCCCAAACCTGCCATAAATACTGCCTTACAGAGAGCTCAGCAGGATGGAGAAGTGGCCTGACAGGAGCCTCACCAAGTTCAGCAAAGGCAAATGCAAAGTCCCACACTCACAATGGAATAACCACGGGCAATAGGACAGTCTGGGACTGACTGGTCAGAAAGCAGCTTTGCAGAAAGATCCCTGCAGGTCTTGGTATATAACATGATGAACCTGTAACAGCTGTATGCCCTGGCAGCAAAGCAAGCCAGCCACATCCCAGGCTGTAATAGCACAGGTGCAGCCAGCAGGTGAGGGAAGGGTTTACTCACCTCAACTTGGCACTGGTGAGACCACATCTGGACACTGTGTCCAGTTTGGGCTCCCCAGTACAAGACAGGCATCGACACACTGGAGCAAGTGGGGCAGAGGCACCTGGCTGGTCAGGAGCTGGAGCACAGAGGCTGAGGGAGGTGGGTTTGTTCAGCCTGGAGAAGGGGAGGCAAAGGAGGAACTTTGTTGCTGTCTACCACTGCCTAATGGGAGGTTACAGAGAGGATGGAGCCAGACTCTTCTTGGGGATGCACAGACACAAGCTGGAACATGGGAAAATCCAACTAGATACGAGGGGAAAAAGTTTCACCATGATGGTAGTCAAATACTAGGGCCAGAGAGAAAAGGGATAAGCAGGATCCTCATCCTTGTAGATATTCAAAACACATCTGGGCAAGGTCCAGAACAACCTGCTCTAAACTGGCCCTACTTTGAGCTGTGATTGGGCTAGAGACCTCCAGAGATCCCTTCTAACCTGAATTATTCTGTGTGTTTATGGTTGTTTATAAGACCCTGGGCAGATTTCTTTCCTGACAGTATCCCCCTTGAGGAGTTCAACCCAGAATTACAGACTGAGAGAACAGGACCTGTCCTGATGACTACCAGAATATCTGGTTCCTTCTTCTATCACCCTGTGGAATAGGGTTCACTGTTTGCAACACATGCCTTGTAAGTAATTGTGGTGTAATGGCAGATCTTAAAATGTGTGCCTTCTTTCCCAGATTCCAGATGAGAATCCAGGAGCCCTGATCCCCAGCCTTTTCCTTCTTTGAACCACTTTGCCAGCTCTGCACTAAAGCCTGTTACAGGTCTCAGAAGGTCTAAGCCTCTACCTTGATTTAGGTACACATTTACCACTGTTTATTTCCAGGTGAGAGTACCCCACTGAAGGACTGACAGCTGAGCAAAGTTTCCCAAGGTGTTCTGTGGTACACTTCTGCCCTGACAGATCCTCAGAGAAGACCCAGTTGTGTTAACCGCTGCTCATGATCAGAAGACCTCTTCTGCACTCCAGTCTGGAACTGCACCTTCCTGTTGTCACTCAAGTACCTGATCTCAGTCTGACCCTTCATCCTCCTGCAGCACCAAGGAGATCTGCTGGGCTTAACACCCACTTTCTTGCCTATATCCTCCAGATTATCCTGCATAGTGCTGGGTACAGAGATCTCTTAAAATATAATGACTTTTCAAAGTCATATATTGGATCCCAGGCTTGTAGGATTGGCCTAAAAGCCACTAGTTTGGGGGGAGAGAGGGGAGGAGGAATGTTTTTGTTTGTTTTTCCTAGACAACCTGTGGAGTCTGTCTTCTTGTCTTGTAGGATTTGAGCCTTCAGAAATCCTGTTTTCAAGCTTTCCTCTTCAGCCACAGAAGGATGGAAGTTTATTTCTGGTTTAAGAAAGTTGAACTGCCCTGTCAGTTCTTGAAAGAAGATTGATAACAAAGCAGCATTGCTTTGGAATTCAGATAATGTACCTGCTATGCTTTCCAGATTTGGCTATGCACACTCCATAGCAGCTTAAAACGTATGAAGATTTCTCTGAGATTTTTTTCTCCCAAAGGACGCAAATGGTGAGAGTTAGGGAGCTGGGGGACAGTGGAGGGCTCAGAGGTCCTGGAGCTTTGTACATCAGGTATAAAGTTCCTTGCAGAATAACTTAAATCTCAAAACTGAAACTAGTGGGGAAGTGTTTGCTCTAAGACAAACAATAAAAGATGGACAGACAGGTAGAAAAGATTTCATCTGCAGCCACCTTCCACTTGGCCTCCCTGGCAGCAGTAGACAGCCCAACCCAGCTTGTACTCAGCAGTGTCACCTCAGTGTCAGGCATCTTCAGCCAGTGCAGAGACTTTCTCACTAAAATATTTGCATTCATTATCAGTAGGTAAAAGGATTTTTCAAGCTGGAAGAGACATCATGTGGATGGGAGCAGAGAGTGACAGGTGCCTGGCAGGTCATGAAAGTGTGAGTAGGGATTGCCTGATGTTCCCTTAATTTTCAAATTGTAAAAGAAGCAGTAAATGAAGCTAAAAAGAGTCAGATTCTAAAAGTTAGCAGGACGTGAGCCTCATGCAACATGTGCTTGGTTGGTGAAGCTCGAGCTGCAGGATGTTGCAAAAGCCATGGACTTGCATGGTTTCAGGGGGACACTAAACAAGGGGATGGAAGAGAAATCCTTTCAGGGTAAGTAAATATGTAGAAACTATATATGGGCCAGAAGCCCATCTTAAGGGAGCCTGAGATGGAGCCTCAATAAAAGTATAACAGTTTGGAATATAATGAAAGAAATCTTTGGCTGTTGTCTACTGATACAGGGCTCACCTGCCAGGAAATGGGAGAAGCGCACAGTAAAATGTGTGCTTCCTGGAAGACACACCAACACTGGCTTCAGACAAGCCTTTTGTGGCTGTTAGACCATAGCAAAAATTTAACAGTAAAATGTACTGGGAATGTAATAGTTAGAGTAGTGGGAGAGAGGACTGAACTGCTGTGATTTAACCTATCCAAGAAATTAACTTACTGTAGACACTACAGCTGACTGTTCCAGGAAAGCTGCCAGCAAGTAATGAAAGCAAATAGGGATTTTGGAAAAAAAAAGCAAATTCTGTGTTATCTGAGAGAGGAAACGTAATCAGTTTAGAAGGGAATGGCAGAAGATCTTTTTATATCTAACCTCTAAAAACCCTGAAGTATATTAGCTAAGGAAGATTTAATTGTGTGCAAGCAGCACTGCTGGTAGAGAGTTAAGAACTTTCACCCTGAGTTGGGGGAACTTTTACAACAGATTAAAGACAAAGGGGTTTAGGGGGGGAAAAAAACTTCACACCAAACCACCAGAAAAAGTGCCTGTGTTTCTGACACTGTTTCTGGAGCAGATTTTAACACCACCGTAAGAGAAAACAAAACACCCCCACAAATCTCCTGTGCTTTAATCAAATTATAAGAAAAGGTATTAATTGTGTAGAGAAAATAGATAAGAATGGGGATTGCCTGGACTGCTGCAGTTAGAAGTTCAGGCTATATTTCATTGCTCACCAACAGAGAATAAACTATCAGCAGCAACAATCCAAAGAGCAGCACAGATGATTACATTTGTTTTAATTAGTTTCAAGGAATCTTGATTGAAATTAAAAACCAAAGTGCTGTGAACAAGCTGTTGTGCTAGCTTGGAAAGCAGAATGGTTTTGATGGTGCTTTAAAACTGACAGGGCAGGGAGACCCTGCCAGCTGAGCAGGTTTAACAGCTTGGTTCAAACCAAAGGCAGGCTTTATGCAAGCTGTAATCCAAGCAGTGCCTCTCAGATTGAACCTTGGGTGTTACTTAAAGAGTGAAAACTGGTATGAATTTGTTGATGCCAAGATACATCTTAAGGTCTTTGTTTCACTAGACACACAGCCAAGCGCTGGCATCAGTTCTCCTGAAGAGCACAAGCATCAGCTTCCTGCCCAAAGTTCTTAATTTGGGCCAGAAAGTAGTAGCACTTGCTTCAAAAGAAGCTGAACCTGCCCACAATATAACCTGATTTTGCTATTAAAAATAGAAGAAAGAAATTTAAATCTGGTATCGATGAGGTGGAGAAATGATCTCTGTGTGGGGAGGAAACACTTGCTTGGGAAATAAAATGAGCACAGAGCAGAGGCCAGAATGATGCTGGACTTCCTTGCAAAGCAAAGATGATCCTTAAAGGAAATCCATTGAAGTAGATGACATGGGAACAAAAGGCAAACCAGCACTAATTCAATTAAAGGTGCAAAATCAAATCTTGGCATGTTAAAAGCACTGACCATACAGGCATTGAAAGCAGTGATAATGATATGAGGCACCTTGAATGGGGCGACCACAGAGAACAGAGTGTAAAACATGCATGAGGTCTGGTGATGGTGGCATATGTGAATATGCTTTCAGATGTGAGTGCAAAGAGCAGCACTGCTGGTGACGGTACGCAAGGAAGGTGACGGAAGAGAAGAGAAGTCTCTCCAGCTTGGAAAAAGCAATGGCAAAGCTGGGAGCTCTGCAAATGCTGAGCTGTTTTTTGTCATTTAAACAGGAAACAAGAGTAGATAACTTAGTTGGAAAGAGAAACTTGGCATACTATTTTCTCAGTAAAATAAAAGCTCTAAAGCACTGGAACAAGGTATTCATGGTCTTTAATCATGGTATTCACTAGCCAACAGGAACAGTTATAGGAAATAAAAGATGTGATTGACCTTAAAGCTGCCACTGGAATACAAATCCCTTGTCAAAAGATGGAGGTAAGTCCAGTTTCAAGTAAATAAAAATGGTGATGTCTTGGATGTTCCCATATCAATCCAGCCACATGAAGAATCAGATCATTAGCTATGATATTACTGAGGAGAGCTGAACACCACTGTAGCATTCACTTATCAGGATGGTGATATCTCAGTTCATTTAACAGTGGGATGTGTACTTTTCATTATGCTGCTGTGGCAAAAGTGGAAGTGCTCATTAACTTCCCTGGGAATCAGATGCGCCTTCTGGATAAATATGCCTGTCACAGCTTTACCAGATCATTATGTTATAAGGGGATGAGCTGTCCTGGCAAATTTGCAGCAGATTAAATTTGAAATTAGAGTGGGTATTCAAGAGATAAAACCTCTAAAAGTGAAATCATTGTGGAAAACAAGGCACAATGGTTGAAGGGTCATGGGATAAACTGGCAGGCAGGAGGGTGACCTGTGAGCAGAAGGGGTAATCTGCACATCTTGGAGCCATGACAAACCGTTCATCAGACAAACAAAGGAGGTAGTCTGGCAGGCACACAGCAAGGCCCAGAGATGATGGAAATGCAGAACAGATCTCTCATCTGCAGCTGTTTTTTAGCTAAACAGACAGCAGTCAATCCAGACCAAAATGCTGGCATCTTAATATTACAGCCCTCATGTACTGAGGAAGAAGAATTACCTGCAGTTTATAAACACAGGTAGTTTACAAAATGAAGATGTCCTAATATGGATTGTCTAAGAAAGAAGCAGTAGTCTGCATCTAGACACAGAACTGAAAATGGAGAAAAATTGCTGAGAGGCAGCCGTGCCTGGATTCTGAGTAATACAGATGGTAATGGTTGAGGTTTCTACCCTTAGAGGAGAGGGAGGTGCTGCCATCAAGGAGCCATGGCTTGAAGACGGTTGCAGTAATGCTTCAGTATGTCAAGAGATTTTTATAGCAGGATTATTAGGTCCGGGAGGGTGCCATGCAGAAAACTAGAAGTAGCTGGAGGCAGCTGGAGGTACCAGTGGAGGGACAGTGGGAAATGCAGCTCTGTGAGAGAACTATTCATCCTTTTGCAAAGAAACCATTAAGCTCCAGTGAATAATTTGACTGACTCCTAGAATTCCTTATGTCTGGGGCTTCCCTGAGATAACAGGGTCATTCCCTGAGAGGATGACTGTCAATTGGGAATGGATATATTGGATTTCAGAAAATAAAATCAAAAGGTGGGGTCAGGACTCTGGAGAGACTGCATCTCAAGAGTTGGCTATTTTTTTGCAATGCTATTAGATGGCTTTTGGCAAGTTCATGACCTCCAAGTATAGTCACAAATCAGAATTGTTTTTTTCTTCCCCTTTCCATTTATCATGTATGTAAATCTTCTGCTAAGAGACCAAACTTACTTCTGCACCAGGCAAAAAATATAAAAATCATAGTAACTGATAACTGGTGAAGAATCCAACCCCTGTAAGTAGTCTTGACATTGCTCAGACAGCTGGTGTTTCTAGCTTTGGCAGAATTACATGATTAATTTTGTTTGGTGGAGTCCTTTGTACTTTGTAGGTATTGCAGTTTGTGAACTGGTGCCTTCAAGTCTGACGAGGTTAGTGTCACAGTGCACTGCAATTAACTGATGATTTTAAAAGGTAATTATCTAAGAAAATTGAAATGGAGGTGGAAGAAATGGAAGTGTGAGTTACTTAGAATACCCCTTATCATAAAACAGCAGAATTAATTGAACTTGATCAAGACTGCTTTTAAAATCACTGTGTAGTCCTTGTCTTTCAAAAGAGGCAGCAAAGAATTTGGGAGAGTAGCTATTGTTCTCAGTTCTGTGGACATGTGGACAAAAACATAAAGGTCATTTCTTGACAAGGGTCATCCATATATGAAAAAGATCCCATTATTAAATTATTTTTTAAAATTGTTCCACAAAGACTTAAAACATTACAGGTTAGTTTCTTGTTTAAGATGCCTGCTCAAATGCAGTTACCATAATTTAATAAAAAGAAAAATTGATGCATTGTCTCAAACTACTCAGAAATGTGTCAGGTAAGAGCTACATGAAAAGATGGGAGGTGAAATCTTGCAAGCACTGCAACACCAGATGAGTCCCTGCACAGCTTTCTAGGGAAATGGGATTCTCTCTTGTCAAGCTCTGCTAAGATTTTGCAGTACCGCCCTGCCAGTGCAAGTTGTCCAAGTTGGCTTCTGGCTGCTCCACGGGGTGTCTGTGTTCAGCCCCAGGCCAAGGCAAGCCCAGCTGTTTTGCACTGGTCTGTGCGTCCCGACACAGCGTTACCTGGGACAGATGGGTGCAGGTTAGTAAGCATGTATACCCACGTTATCTAGTTTTACAAGAAAGAGTAAGCACTTCTTGAGCTCTGGTAGAAAACACAAACATGAACAGTGTGGCAGCTTGCTTGCATTCTTCTCAGGTGAAACACATTGATTTTGACAAAGGTGGCTTTTTTTTTTTTTTTTTTTTTTTAAACAACAATGTATCTAAGAAGAGAATATCTTCTGCTGGCTGAATCCCACTCGAGGATATAGAGGAACCCATCCTGCACATCTTGTTTCTATGGAAACTAATGCACTTCACATGGGGCGGTGACAAGGGAGGAATAGGGAGAAGCAAAATAAAAACTAGTACAAGTAGCTAACAAAGTAGAATAATTCTATACCTTTTGTTGTCATTTGTCTTTGAAGATTTTTGTTTCTCACTGAGGGCCGCATCACCCATGACTGTAAGGCAGTCCCCCTAAATCCTGAGGCAAAGAAGACTCTAATAACATGATGTTGGACTCATGAGGTATCTTCTAGAGACTGCTTAGTGCTAATTGTCCTCAGTCCAGTGCCTTCAGGAGCACCAGATCGGAGCCTGTAATTTCTGACATGCCCATAAGAAAAAGGATTATTAAAATTCTGGGAGGGAGTCTGCTACCGAGTACAACTTCACTTTCCTTCTCTCTGTTGGGAACGTGTGAAGCTGAGCACTTCTGCTCCTGAGAAAGGATGTGAGGGCCTGGCACTGCAAATACACATTTTTGAATCTCTGCATTTTGTGTAGAGATGCTCGTTTGCAGAGCAACTTTACCATCAGGTCCAAAGAGTCTGACTGGCCAATCATTTCTTTTCAGTAATTAGCTAAGGTTCTAGAGAGCTGATTTTTGGATCATTGAGAATGCTGTAAGATGCAGGAAAGCTTCACGAGATATTCAAAAAGCACCCATAGATTAGATACCAATTGCTACATCTGGTCCTTCTGGGCATTCCAAATGCCTAAAGATGCAGATCTACCTGCACGTTTAGGCATTTACAAAACCTTTGCAAGTTTGTTCACAGATCAGTCCTGAAAATGGGACTTGGACCTAATACCCCATTTTGAAAATCTTGCAGTCACTCCTAGATAAACCAAGCAGCAGAAGAACAAAAAAAAACGCACATTCTTCCCATTTCCTGCTTAAATGCACACTGCAGCACATCGTGCTTTGCCTACGGCTCCATGTGATGAAGTAAAGTAATCAAATGCAATGTATAATAATGATAGCTGTTTCTAGAACTGTCAGGGCTCCGCAGTGTCCAGGCTAAACACCTCCAAAAACCTTTATTCAGCTATTTTTTTCCCATACACTGCACAGATTTATTACCTTTATTGACTTTCCAAATGTTTACACTTGGAACATTCATCTGTCAAAGCTGTTTGCTGCATCTGCAATCAATCTCCATCGTTTCAGTGCCATGGACAGCAATACGAAAGCCTTGTTTTAAAGATCACCTAAGCCTTGCGTTAGTCATTGTTGCTAAGTAAGGGAAGCTGGAATAATCCACTCAGAGTGCACGTTCAAAATTGTGTCACAGAACCTGATTAGTGTAAGTTGTTGTCACAGCACTTCAGGTTTCCTAGATAGACAAGCTTCTCTGCATCTTTGCTCAGACACAGTAAATTGCTGACGCAAAGGAGAGATGCAACTTTACTTTCCACTGCGCCTCCAACAAGGCTTGAAACTCTTCAGGATAGGGAAACTGAGGCTCTGTTTGCTGAGTACTCCCCCAGTTCATCTAACAATCCTGTCAGCAGTTTATCCTATGGGAAATCTTCCAGTGTCTTGGCAAACCTCCACCAGCCTTAAGGACAAAAAACAGGCAATTGGCTCTTAGCTGAGAGAAGGCAGGCATTCTTCTTACTGTGAATACCTTTGGAAATAAACTAGTATAAGAGTGCATTCATCTATATTGCAGACTCTGATCAGAATGTAAGGTCCAGCAGTCACTGTCTTTCCAGTGAGTTCACAAGCTGTAAACCCAGCTGTAGAAAAATATGTTCTGATTTCCTTGTGACGTGGTACATTTGAGTGAAGGCTGCTTGTTTTGTAAAGACTCTGGGCTATTTTTGTTTTTCACTTGACTTCAGCCAACAGTCTCATGCATTTATACATCTCATTCCCCAAATGCCTGAGCAACTCACAACCTCCTACACATCTCTCAGACATCTTTTCAAGGGGTGGCAGCATAAGCGACCTCGACTTATGGATGGCCCAGATTCAGGCCATCAAATTTCCATCAGTGTGACAGGCATTGAATTTCCTCCTGGCTGTTCCTAGGCTATGACAGGTGCCCAGTCCCAGGTAATGAGAGACACAAGGGCTTGGATGGATTTTAGGTCTTGCTGTCTCTTCAGCCCTGAATCACCACCCAACTCCACCACAGCATTTACACTCTTCACATCCAGCTTCTGCAGGATGCCAGGTGACCTCTCAGCATGCTTTGACCATACACAAGGGCTTTGTGGCAAAGCAGTGGGTTCGACTGATATCCAGCGATGGATAGAAGATGGCCAGTTTCTTTCCATTTCAACAGCAAGATGAAACCCAGGCACTGACAAACCAGTCCTCTACATCATGAGCCTGGCATTGACCTCCCTGCTAGCACAGGAACAACTGGCCTCCTGCTCTGCCCAGCCAGAGCTATATTGTTCCCTGGTTTTGCTGCTGTTTAGGGCTGTAGATTAAAGTTACTTTTTGGGACTAAGCCCACTCAGTTGTGGATGAAGGAATATCTTCAGTCTGTCCATGCCCTATCTTATGGCCCACATCCATCCATTTTCCACCAACATTCCCACTCCCTGCTTTTGTAGCACGTTGATGATAACAGTTTCCATTGATAAAACACCTGTACTAGCTTTGAGGCTAGCATGTCTTTGCCTATCCACCTATCTATCCACCTGCTCACTTAATCCCCTATGCTGTTGAGCAGTATCTGTTATAATGTATTTGTTACATATATAAGGGTCCTCAACCACAGCCATCCCACCAGGTGACTGGAAAATAGACAGCATCATTTAAAAAGCGACAACATTATCATGTGACACTTCCTTCCCCATTGCCTCACTTGCCAAGGGATTTGTCACTCTGGCTCTTGTTCAGCTGGACCCTGCTTGGGTATTTTTGGAGAGAGGTGCTTTCCAAGCCCTTTGCAAATATCCAGCATCCTCGTGCTGCTTCCTTCTCTAAGGAAGATGAGCAGAGAACCACACTCAAAGCAATGGCATTCCAAGAAAAGATGGGTGCCAAAGCAGTAAAAATAGCTTTGGAAGAGTTCTCCCTGCCCACTCCGCTCCACCCAAGCTCTAGTTCATTTTTCACCTTCAGCTTCACTGCCTTCTGTACGTGGGCCAAGGAAAACTGACTTTATCTAATGCCAAGAGAAGAAAGTTCTTTCTTTTTTTGGAAGAAGAAAGTTCCTGCATTGGTTCTGTTGCCCATGGAGCCACAGAAAGTATTGAAATCTCCAACCAGCTACCTAATCCCAAGCACCATAGAAAGTGTTCAGGATTGTCTGCTTGAGCCCTAGCCTGAGCCCTGTCTCTGATGTTGTTGGACTTTGCAATGGAGACTTGACACTACTGCTGCTTTTCTTTCAGAGAAGACAACCTCTTGCCTGCGTGCTGAGCAGGGCACTTGCATGCAGTGAGGGCAGATTCACACTGAAACTGGAAGCTGCTGAGGCTGGTGGTACTTTCAGGATCCTGTGAGTGACATGGCCAGGAGGGAAGGCTCAGCTGTCGGCACTTATGCCAGAGTGACAGAGGAACCGCTCCCTGAGCCCCACAGCTGCATCCTGACCCAGGTGTTTCTGCTGTTTGGCACAGAGGTGTTTCTCCTGCCTGTAGGGCTGATGTTTACTGCAGATAGCTCCTTGATGCCATGAGAATTCAGAGCTGGTTGTTTTCTGGAGCTCTGTGAGATCTTTTTATAGAAGACCAGTCCAGACTTTCAGCTATTGTCACTGGACAATCAAAGCCAAAGCAGAACAGGCCCAAATTTACAAAAACTAGAAATGTAATTCTCTCCCCACTCCCTCCCCTATCAAAAGAGCCTGTGAAACTAGCGATCAGGAGATATTATTAATACCAAGAATGTAACAGGATACAAGCCCACATTAGCTGCTTTTATGGCTAAGGCGAAGGTGCTGAGTTGCAGCAGTGAAAGTTTAGACAGCAGCTTTTTGGAAAAGTTAGAAATCCACATCTCCCAATCTAAGAGCAGCCACTAGTTGGTGGAAGTCAGGAAATAATTTTGTTTTGGGCAGATTGCTATTTCCTAGGTGGTCTTACGCCTTCCCAGTAGCAAAAAGGTAAAGAGCAGTTATTCAGTCCTGTCCAGCAATTCTGCTTGTATTAGCATTTCACACTCTACACTGATTTCCAACTGCAGTCACCAATGTCTTGGAGACTCATACTGCTTAATCATCTGGCATTATGCTAAAATTCCTATTTGGTCAAACAGGTACGTTATGCAAAACCAAAGATCATTTCTGTTTCTAGTACCTTTCCCAGCACACTTGCTGGTGCTAATGCTTTGAGCAGTTCCAGTCTCTTCATCCCTCCTCGGCAGGTAACTCTGAGAGGAGTAATGGCCCCTCATGGCCAGGATAAATACATTTTTCTTCAGTTGACATGCACAGAATGCTCTCCCTGGCAGGCAGTTTTGAGAACAGTTATTTGGCCTGAACAAATGAATCTTTGCTTTAGATCCTGTGGGATATGTTTTCATGGATACTTTATTTTGCAGTGTAATTAATGCTATTAGTGTTAATGGGACTCAAATCTTCATGTCCCCCTGTGTGTCTTACCTGAAATATGTATTCAAGTGAAGCAAGGATCAGAAAGAGAAAAAGCGGAGGCCAGAAGCTGAGAAATCAAAGGCATTAAATCTGGATACACCCCTCTCAGACAGGGGCCTCACTTGGGGTAATCTTGCTGGCAGCCCCAAAAGTTTATTCCCAAATGTGGTTGTGCCCATTAGAGAAAGCATTCTTCTGGAAGATGCGAATATCGAGACAAGGAGATGGACAGCCCTTGGCAGAGCTCTGTACCCTGAATTCTTCTCCATAATTTTCACTGTGAAGCTTCCCTCACCTCAATGCTCATGCAATAAGATAGCCCTGTCACCAGCTCTTGTTGGACTGGCCCTTGGCCACGCAATATGACAGCAGCACATCATGACAGCAGGACTGGTGCTAGCAGCAGGTGGGTGATGCCTTTGCAACTTTGCCTGTGCCACAGTCCTGGAAAAGCAAAACTGACCATGGTTCATGCTGCAACTTAGCTCAGGAAGAGTCAAGAATCAAGAATCTCCCAGTGGGAGGAAGACAGGACTTACAGGGCAGTGCTTACCAGCAGTCACACCACTGTATTCTTAGCCTGTCTTCAAAGGACCCCCAGGTTACCCTTCTTGCTGCTCAAAGGAAGAAGCCACATGCTGCAGGTCTCAAAAATGCAGGTAGTTTCTGTGCACTGGTCAGACCCTCTCTGAGATCCCACCGCAGCCCAGCAGAGCAAAATTGAGCATGCAGACGTCTGCCAGGACAGCCCTGCTGTCAGGTGTAGTGTGGTCACTCCCTTCCTCCACCTCCCATGACCAGTGCCAAGCTCTCCCTGCATTCCCAGAACTTCCTGTCATGGTGGCATGCTTCATCCCATAGATCTACCCTGTGCTTCACCAGTTTTCCCATTCTTGCTGGGTTCACGAAGAGCTACCACAGCTAGGGCAGCAGAAAGCAGAAGCACCCAAAATCACAGTCCACAGGACATGCCTGGTACGTCGTATGGTTTCTCCTGCTGCTTTTTTCCCTCACCTGACTGTTCCAGGCATTTCTGGGATATGACTTCAGAGATGGTATGGTGAAATCAGAGCCCACCATGTCCAATGGCTAACTATGCATCCAACACATCCTTGCATTACAGTTCTCCACCTTCTGGTGTTACTGGCACCATGTGGGATTACTAACAATACGTCTGGGGAGGATTTGGGATGTGAGGCTGAGTGCTTACACAAACAGCTCCACCAGCCCTGCAGAGATGGTGGAGGGCAGCATCAGCAGATGGCCTGAAGCCCCTGTGCATCCAGCTGGACATGAGGCAGAGCTCATCCTGCCTGGGGGCAACAGAAGACACTAGTCCTCCTGTCCAGATGCAAATTTTATGATTTCTGTATCTGTGTGTCTCACTCTTATTACCCAGCTCCAACACATACCAACAGGAACCAGCTGCAGAGAACATGATACAGAAGGCAAGCAAAAATTCACTAACTTGTATACAGACATTTCTTATGCTTAATTAAACAAAGAAGTTGTCCTTGATGAATAGCAGACATTCAGCTTAGTGGCTGAAACAAAAGACACACAAAATAATTAAGCTTATCGTGAATTTGTTTTGCTCAATCTCAAATGCAAGGTTTCACTTGGTTTTGGGCTTACTTAACAGCTTTTAAACCCAACTTATTTCTTCTCTCTTCTTTTTTACCCCCCCTCCACAGACAATTCTAAACTACAAATGCAATTGGAAATGATCAGCATTTGATGCAGTTGAAATGATACTGTTAAATGAAAATGTTTTCACAACTTAAAATGTTTTCCCATATTTTTTGCTAAAGCCAATTCATAAATAGTTTTTTTTCTCCCAAAACTCTATTTTTTGTGCAAACTTATTGGTTTGTAAAAACAAAACAAAAGACCCTTTGCCAGCTCACTTGCTTCTAGTTCAGTGGGTGTGCTTTTCATTATGAATGTAGGGAATGTCACAACAAGTTTGTTCATTTGAGATTTCTTAAAATAAACATACAGAGAAGACTGAAAGCTGTAAGTAGGCATTTACATTAAAAAAATACCAAGTAAAATACTGAGAAAAATTAGCTTGCTTAGCAAAAGTACATGCCTCATAAAGCCAGTACTAGATTTTTCCAGGGGGAAATATATTGGTATGTGAATAGGAACCCATGTGGGAAAACTTATTTATTTATGTGAATGAAGAGAAAATTGTTTCTTGATTAAAATCTCCCAATTTACATATTCAAATATTCACTAATCTAACATTTTACCTTCAGAAAAGTGTTACCAAAGCATCGGAGCAAAAGCAGCATTACTAAGCCAGCTGCACTCTGCATTAACCTCTGCAGAAAATGTTTGTGTAAGACAAACATTGACTTGGTCCAGAGAGAAAACCAACAGTACTCACCAAGAAAGAACATGCAATAGCTTGAAACCCTGGAGCTTACATGAGAATTTTCATCATAGCCTGGAGCAAATCAGGAATTGATTCACCTCCAAAGCTGTTCCTACTAGGCTGCAAGTCCCAAAGATGGGTTTTGATGTAAACTACTTTCCCTACTTTGTTCTTTTTTAAGGGGCCAAAAGGAAATCTGCAATTTCTGGAAGGATGTGATTCATATAACTCCCCTCCTCACCCCACACCTTGGACCTTGGTGACTACCCTACTGTTTCCAACTGTATCTCTTACTGTCCCAGGTGGTCAAGAAGCAAGAGAAATGGTCCGCCCTCTGGCCAGGAGGGAGCCACAGGTGGGACATCAAGTCAGATGGGCTGACCAAGTGTACAGAAAGCTCAAGGTTGGATTTTCAGCATGTGCATCTGGATTTTGGTTTGGCAAAATATAGTTTTGCCTTCCGAGAACCTCTTCTTTTCAAGCTCTGAGTTACTTTTTTTGTGTGCACAGAAAGTGCAAAAATAACTTCTCTGTTTGGACCTCCACACCCATCCATTAGCAGGAGCAGAGCAGGTGCTTTCATGAGAAAAAAGTGGCTTGCTGCCATCAGCACAGGCATTTTACAAGAGGGGCTCGCATAAAAAAGTTAATTTGCTACAGTCTTTAAAAAACAGGCAACTTATCATAGCCAGCCATGCAGTAAGCACTGAGCAGGGAAGATAAATTTCTTCATTTTTTACAGAGTTAAATCTTGCTAATTAAGACCACATTGCTGCTTGCTAGAGAGAATTTGCATTGATATCTAATACTTCCCACATGTATTTACCAGAAATGAATGCCTCCGCCTGTCTGAAACACAGGCATTAGCTTCCCCTGCTTCCCGAGAGCATTGGTTTTGAGAAATGGACCTCTTGTTAGTGCTGTGTGAAGGGCTGTGCCTCTGTAGACCTCCTTTTTGGAGAAACATTCTTCCAGTGTTGTTATTCGTAGGTATACTCAGTCAAAGCTGTGGGCCCCTCCTTGTCTGAGAGCAGGGATTTCATGAGGGGGCAGGAAAGGTAAGTAGAAGATGCCGGCCTTGTTTCAAGACACTTCACTAATATGTACATGGGTCTGCAGGTCCTCGGGAGAGTATTAATTGCTGCAAATTGAGAAAGGCTGAAATCCTCTCTTCCAACTAGTCCACAAGAACAGGAGATGTTTTCCAATGCAGACACTTAAAAAGGCTAAGGGTGAGATTGCAACTTTCCTTCTGTACTTGCTGGCTGACATCTCCTTGATTGGTGATTCAGAAGAACTTTACATCTGAAGCTTCAGTTATGAGGAACCTCGCTTAAAATGCTAGCAGGTGAACCATTGCAGGAGGAAAGGACTTGGGAAAGGGAAGAAAAGGAAGAAAGGAAAAATGCTCTCACCTAAATGACTCACTGAGCTGGATACCCTGATATTGCCTACCACCCAGGACATGGAGCAAGATGAAGCACACATCTCCCATGTGTCACTTTCCAGCTGGGCAGAGGTCATATATAAAGAGGGGCTGGGTCCAGGGAGTTGGGAGGTGACCCTACCAGACTGAAGCAGCTGAGGAAACCATGCCTCTGGGACTAACATTCAGCTGGGAGATGACTTCTTGCACGGTCCCATATTCTGAAGATTCCCCATGGAAATATGTCCTGCTCATGCTGGGCCCTACCTAGCCCTAAAAGCGCCCTGAAAGCATCTCCTCATTCCTGGGTTTCTCATCATGACAGCACTGTTGCTTCTCTGCTCTGACAAGCAGAAAACTATTTACCGAGCAGCGACAAGCAGTGAGCTAAGGAGGTGATCAGGCTGAAGGAGGTAAAGGAAGACTTAGACAGCAGAACAGATGCACACCAGAAATCCTTGTTAAATAAGTATCAATATGCTAACTGACTGAAGACTTTTGAATGCAAAACCATCAACATGTGTCTGTGTTTGCAACTGAAGGGAAGTAACAATAGATCTTCCACCACACTGCGGGTTTCTAAAATCTGCTTTAATTTATAAATGGACCAAACAGTCAAAAAGATTGAGATTTTACTGCAGAAACCTCTTTCCCAAATTCTCAGCCTAGCCCAGTGCTGGACAAACACATAATCCAAACTTTGCGATAATGTTGATTGAGGTTTACATCCAGTAATACCAAAGCAACCCACAGCAAAGTAGGCAGCACACATTTGGCTTTAAAAATGTTGAAGCCAAAACACTAATGCTGCAAATTGCAAGGTCCATTAAAATGAAAATGAAAGTTAATACGTTTGTGTAAAGCCAAATGGAATTTAACAGAGAAAGTTGTGAAGCAGCATTTTCTGCCACTGGAACAAAACGCCAGGAGGACTGAAATGCACTGGCTTGACATTATCAGAACAAGCTGGGCAAGGTGAAAAGATTTGTCTTGACACTTACTCGTGGGTGGATAATTTTGCTGAACGGATTTTCTGAGGGGAAACCGTTTTTGACTTTTTTGTGAGAGTTCTATTTAATGAGCCAGCAAGAAAGACCAGTGAAGGGCACTAGAGCAAGCCCTGAGCTGCTGATCCTCCACTACTCTGCTTTCTCTGGCAGCAACACTGGTGTTATTGCTAGTTCTTTCCATTTGACTATGAGCCCTGTTGGTTTTCAGTTTTTTGGGGTTTTTTTTTCCTTAAATTTTCTGATTTTGGAGTTCTTGCAGGCCAAGAGAGATCCAAGATGCTGCTGAAGACCAAGAAATCCATGATGTAAAACAGATAAGCAGCTCCTTTCTGAAAACATTGCACAAATCACAGCTTTTTCCACACATGGTGTGGTTTCCCATCCTCTGGCTGCTGCTAATTTCTCTAATTATTAATAACTTTGCTAATTGCAATGTTGGGCTTCCACACAGACAAATGGTTACCAGTCCTGCAGCCACAGGTCAGGGAAAGCAGCGCCTTCCAAGGCACTGATGTGTAGTCCTGCACAAAGTGGTAATGCAAGCTGCTGCACTTAGAGCAGGGAAATGTGGGTTTAAACCTGACATCAGTGCCAGATAAATCTCCTTTCCCTTCTCCCAGGAGAGCAGTGCTCACCAGTGACCTGTGTGAGGCAGGTCACGTACTCTAGCTACAGATGTATGGCAGGTGTCACAAGGTCACTGCCCTCAGAGATGGCTGGCAAATGGGAAAAAAAGGCAGCCAGAGAGCAGGGAGAGATGAACATCTGTCTTTTAGTGGAAATAAAGAGGAGTAAAGGATACTCAAGAAGGGCAGAGGAAAAAAACTGAGTGAGCCTGGTGAGCCTGGGCAAATGATGAAATACATATTCTTCAAGTGGGCAAGGAAAGTTCTGCAATTTGCAAGGAGTCTTCGGGTTGATGAGTCTTTCAGCCTTGCTTGGTGCAGCTGTGGTGACGAGTGAACCAGGCTGTTGTAATTGGTCTGAGATGTGCAGGTAATGAACTGACCCTCTTCTGCAGGAAGGTGAACCATAACTCCTGGGTCTCAGAGCCTTGCACCTACATGGAGCTGTTGATATGCTTGTTCCTTGAAGAAAAGTCCTAAAATTCTGTATATTCCACCATGGGAGAAACCAGTCTGTCTATATTATTTAGCCTAAATAACATGGCATGGATCTTTAGGCTTTAGGCTCAGCGCACACTGAGCTTACTCTTCCAGCATTACAACAGCCTCACTCCTGCACTGCACTGCTCACCCTGGAGAAGGTCAGGACCACTGTCACCACTGCACCGATGGAGAAGAGAAAAATTTATGTGAGTCATCCTCAGACTCCAACACTGCAGAGGCTGGGAAACGCACAAGGAGTCCTGTGGACAGCAGTGCTGCCTGCTGGGCTTCAATATTGCCCTGGGCTATGGACTACACATGTGCAATGAGTAGAGCCAGAAGGCAAATCCAGACCTTGTATGGTTTAGAGCTGGAGTAATTAACAAAATGAGACTGCAGCTGGAGTGTTTCAGCAGAGCTGAGAGTAGACAAATCTCTGCCGGACCCATTCTCCAAAGCAAGTCTGCAGAGCATCTCTCAGGGGCCATTACATCTTGGCAGCCTGCTCGGTAGGAAAGCAGTTGGGAACTGATCCCGAAAGCATGCCTCAGGAAATCTCCTCTCAGCTCCTCCAGAGCTTCGCTCCCTGCTGCTTCTGTTCGGCATTTACCAACAGATTTTCCCAGGCAGCCTCCCACCTGCTCAGCTCTTTTGCAAATCTGGCCCCTAAAGGGGAACTCAGCTCTTTCAGAAAATCTGCTGTGAAAGGAGCTGAATGAAAGCATGCTGACACCCATAGGAAGGTCCTTGCTGGTTCTAGCAAGATTTGGGCCATGCTGATTCACTTCTCTATTCCCAGCACACCGGCGTGTTTCTAGAGATCAAGATGAAACAGGGCCATGCACTTCGCCAGTGCTGTAGCACAAAAGAAATATATGCAGTCCAAAGAATAATTGAAGTCACACTCTCAGTTCTTAACTTGCTTTAATTGAGAATATCAAAGAAGAATAAATGTCATTATCAGACTCAGTAGGAAAAGCTAAGTTAGAGGGAGGTGGTTCTTTATTCACTTACATGGCTATATATCACACATAATGTCTGGCAGAAAATAAAGTGTTTTAACTTGGAGAGAAATTTTAATTTCAGCTGAAAAGAAACAGTGTTCAATATGCCCACCACAACCTTTTTTCGGCAATATGGCTTAGAACCATAAGGTAAATATTCTAATTGTTAGCTTTAAAGTAATTGCATCATTACAATTTCTGAGGAGGAGCACGTTTTCAATCATACACATAAAATAAAACCACCACATTTCAGAGAGAAACCCAACAGTATGGATTCCATTGCATTTGGTGTAATGGATGGGATGGTGCTGGACCAATTAAACTCTGTGAAAGAGCTCACCATTGAACCGAGAGTTGGCCAAGCTCTGCTCTTGTAGCATTTTGGATCATTAAAAACCTTGATCTTTTTGAGCTAACATGGTCTAACACATGGCAAGGACACAGAGCTCAGAAAAGATAAATTCCTGAGAACATAGGGCTGAAAGAACAGTCCTACCCTGGGTGTGACACAGGGCTGTGGATCAACATGAGGGTGGTCTAGTCCAAAAGAGCTAGACTCCAGCTTGTGTCTCTGAATTGGTCATGAAGTCCCCTGGTTACTCCATTGCTGCCTCTTGAGTTGGGAAACCAGAGAAAGAAATTGATTTGAGACAAGAGCTAGAAAAAAAAAAAAAAAATTAAACCAGATGTCCCAGCACAGGCTGGGGTGTCCTGGACTGGTGTCCTCTGAGGTGGTGGCTGAACACAGATACTCTGGGAGGACTGCAAGGAAGAGGCTGTGCATGGGGCGATTGGTTCTGCTTCAGCTCTCTGGTGGCAGCAAGGTGTCCATGTGCTACTTGCATCAGTGGTTGTTCTCAGCCCATCATGACAGAGAGCACCAGGAGGTCCTGTCCTCACCTTTCTTTTTCTAATGCTCTGATATTTTCAGTCTTCGCAATTGCCATGGTGCAACCACATGCTATGTGGGAAGACAGCAGAATCATGGTTTCTTGATGTCCCTCTTTCCTTCCTCCCCCTATGCAAAGAGTATTTTTTAAAGCTGAAAGACCTGTTATGTGCTGAACTCCTTTTCTTTTCTGAAAGGAAAAGAAAATCCTGAACTCTCTTTTCCTCCTGCTGTCCTGGTGCACCAGTGGTGTTGCTGCACTTCAAGATAAGCTTCCAACACCTGTGAGAAGTGAATTGTCTGCTTCCCACTTTTAACTTCTTTCTCATTTCATTACTTCTTTACTTCTCCTTGCCATACATACAGCACTTGCAGGCTCTACCTAGACTGCCACCAGGTACCACACGTTAGTTAGGGGACTGGTTAGAGGTGTCAGACCTGAAATGTTAAAGTAATTTGTATTCATTAAGCCTCTCCAAAAGAGAAGGTAATCTGGGGGAAGATTGAAGCTGTGAACATTAGATGCACATCTTAAAGGAAAGTATGCCAGACACAAGAATCTGATATGCTGCTGAATACCTGGAACTGATATAATGTTACTGTGGAAAAAAATCTCTTTCACAGTTATGTATTTTGGAAAATTTGCCTTCAATTGTGGGAAACTGCCAGCTGGTCTGGGTCATGGTGGACCTGAGGCTCACATGGATGAGTTGGCATGGATGTCTTAGGAACTGAAAATCAAAGCTGTGTTTCCACCAAAGCATGCCATGAAATTTGGAATAAATCTTCTAATTGAAAATTAATTGGTGTTATACTGAGAAATGCAAAACAGGACAGTGTTACTTCAGATAGTTTCCTTTCCCAAATATCAGCATTACACAGTGAGATGTATTTGCATCTGACATTGAGAAAAGACTGCCCATTCTGGGGGCTGTGTATGCAGCTTTCTCTTCAAGGGCATTTTACCACTTCTTGCAATAAGAAACACAGAGTTCCACAAAAACTGAGACCTCTGATGCATCCTAACTTCACTCATACACCACAGCACCTCCCTAATTCATGAGAGGCGTGATACGCATCCATTACAGAGCGCCCATGTCTTCTGGCAGACCAAGCCAAACTCATCGTCTCCAGGTGGCAAGGAAATCTGTCACTCTGAAACACACTCATCTCCGACACCATCCTATCAGAAATGTGAACTGGAACAAAACCAGAAATGCATCACTGCAGGTTGATAGAGGTTTCTTGCTTTGGTGGAATCAAAACTCCTCTTTGAGGTCATCTGGTTAGGCTGCGAGAAAACTCAGGAGAAGTGCTTATGAAAATGAGAAGTTTCTGCTGATTTTTCTGGTTTTCTCCTCCTAGACCCAACAAGCAGAGAGTAATCAGCCTGTTTTCTCTTTACTACCACCTTTTACATACTAAAAAACATTGCAAGACTCTGCTCAGTCTCTTCTTTCCTGAGATAACCAGTTCTTACCTCAAATGCTGCATATTATGGATGTCCCTTTTTTCTTGCTCTTCTGTGTTGTCTTCTTTTCAGTGCCTCTGCATAGTTCTGAAAGCACAACTTCAAAATCAGACACAACACTTGAGTCAAGACCTTGCTAGCCCCAAGGTGACCAGAGCAAAAGCAAAGTCTTTCAAGTTGCACTTCTGTTTGTACCTCTCCAAACCAGCTCTGTCTTTCTGCCAGAGCATCCCACACACCCAACGGTCTGTCCTCTGCATCCCCACACCCAGCTTTTCACTGCTTCTCAGTGTCATATCCATATCCTCATTTTTAGGCTGCTGAATTCTCCTGCCCTGCACATCATAGGCAGTGTGTCTTTAACAAATGTCACCTAAGGGACTGCAGACCATTTCCCTGATTCACCCAGGCCAGCCTGATCAAATCCTGTCCTCTCAGAGTCATCCTCTATCTCTCAAACTTTGTCTGGGCCATGTCAGTTAATCATTCCTGTATTTAATAAACCTATTAATTAGAATCAACCATTGCTAGTGCTTCTTGGTGACTTCACGCACATTATGTATTAAATTGCTTTGCTGGTGGTAACACCAGAAGGCCTCATTCATGTCAGCTGATATCCTCCCTGATATCCACCACTTTCCCCTTCCCCTTCAAGTAGGTCACCCAGGCAAAGAAATGCCATCACTTTGTTCTGGCATGACTTGTTCTTGATGAATGCAAGTTGACTACTTTCACCCCTCCAATTAGTCTTCATTAGGGACTTGTGGAAGAAATGAGTGGATGTCAGTGTCATTCTGGGCATCGTAGCTAGGCTGATGGGTTTAGGAGTCTCTACCTCCTTCATTTTGAAACAAACTCCATCTCCAGGACTGTGGGCTTGCAGGCATGCCCCAGGAGGTCTCAGAGATAACAGTTTCAGAAAGGAACACTTGAATTTTTTTCTTCCAGCCTTGTTTCAAACTTTCTTTGAAATTAATGCAGTCAGAAGTAGCCTATTTTGATGAAATAGCATTTTCAAGGAGAAATATGTTCTGTCATGCACTTTTTAATCAACTCTATCCCTAAGTCATTTGAGGAATAATGCAGTATTTTTCTTTCTGTATTGTTTGGTAGTTCTTTCTGAATTGCTTAGGTGAAGAAGATTGCTTGTATTTCCCCCATTCATGATATCTGGTATGTTGATGAAGTGCTGTTCTCTGGCTATGAAAGAGTTTGAACTCAATGAATCTTAAAATACTTAACACAGAAATCTTCACTGATCTTGGCTGGAACTAAACTTGGGTGATTTCATCATTGTCTTTGCTGCAAGCAGAGTCATACTGCAAAATGTTTGAACTTGGCACAAATCAATTTAATCAAGAGCCTTCCAATACTTGGTGGTAATAGCTGAATGCCTGAGCAGTTACAGAAAGTCTCAGCTGTCCTGCCTCCTTCTAAGGTCAGGGTATGAGATGTTCAATTTTAAAAGTTCTGGTTAAATGGCAGCCTTTAGGTCAATGCTCAGCTTGTGTAATCGACCACCTTAGTGGTGTTTATCATCCAAATTCTCTTGCTAGTGATCTCTGGGCACTGATCGGATCTTCAGTCAAGTGAAGTGTTTGCCTGCCCACAGATCAGGGCTGTGTTGGTCCTTGGCAGTTTTTACAACACCAGAGCACTTGGCTGTTGGCAGGGAGTGGACAGGTGATGACCTGCTGTGAGCTACACATTTTCTTTGTCTGTAGAGAAAGGGCAAGGCAGACAAAGAGCTGTAGGTGATGGAAAGGAGAACCTGCACCCAAAGGCACCCAAAGATGGCATGCCACAACCAAAGCAATTAACCTTCTCCTCAGCCTGCAGACCAACTCAGGTCAACAAACTCTCAAGAAATCTGATGAAGGAAACCAAAGACCAGACAAACTGTCCTGGTGCACAAGGGTGTGGGATGAGCACCTCAATAAAAGGTCAGTCTACAGCTGGAAGGGGAGGCCAGAGAGTGACAGAGGGGGGAACAGAGGAGGATTTGACTGCCCTGCAGCTCTCCGTGGATTGCCCCTTCACTGAGTATGCTCCGAAGGGATCATTGGTTGAGCACACTGACTTTAGGATCTCCTGTTATCAGCGATTCCCCAGAGCATCCTTGCTTGCCAGGTGACCTCCTCCTCCCAAAGGCTGAGCTAGTGCAGCAGAGACACGTTCAGCAGGCTGCAAGTCACAAGCAAGGTCTGCACCAGGGCTGCCTCTGTCAAGCAATACTAAGCAAACTCAGTGTCAGTGTACCCATTCATAGCAAAGGGGGAAAAGGCCTTATTCAGTCTAAAAGGTGCTTCAACACCTAAGAAATTGGATTTAAGAGTCCAGGCATTGAAATGTTCATGGGGAACTCACAGCATGGAAGTTAATCCTGGCAGAGGATGTGCTGTGGCCTCGAGCACAGTGCCACTTTGCTGAGGAAGGACTGAATTGCTGGGATGGTTTGTAGGGGCTCAGCTGGCTGCCTCAGGAACCAGAGATGTGTGAAATCCCATCTACCTTGAAAAGCAGTTTTACATTCTTGCTTTCCTTTTGGCTTCTTCTAGTCAAAGGATGGCTTCATGCTGTATGTCCTTTGTCCCTAGCCTGAATCTCAGATAGACACTAGTTTTATTTAAAAGCAAACCAGCCCATATGCTTCCCACCCTTCTGCTCCAGCTGCCATCAGAGGAAGGCTTTACGCAGTTTTCCAGTGCACCTGAGTGCGTCTATCTCTCTCTACCAACCTGCTCTCCTGTCAGCCAGTGTTTCTTATCCTTTGACCCATTGCAAAGATCATCTCCATTAATGCCATTTCACAGATAGAGAGGACTAGCTCCTAGCCAGAGGACTACATTGCCGGCTGGCTGCTGCCAGTGTAGAAGAAAGCCTTTACCACACTATGCCCCTTCTGTGCACAGCTCTCCAGAACAAGCTCCCTGATAAAATCTTTTCAGACATAGTTTTCAGGAGGAGGGAAAATTGGATCCACGTAAGGTGAACTGCTGCATGAGTGCAATCCGTCTCTCCCTGTACAGCAGGTTCCTTGCTCAGTAGATTTCCCCTACGTGGAGGTTTTTTTGCAAGGACTTTTGTCTCAATGTCTTTCTACCCAGCAGATTGGTCTAATAAAAAAAAGATATATTTTCTCAGCAGATTAGGCCTAACAGGCCTCCAGGACCTAGACACCCTGATAATCACTTGGTCAGGCACTCTGATTATATGGGAAAAATATGGGATGACAGGATATATCATATTAACATCCTACAACTCTCTACTTCCCTGAAAACTAGAAAGTATGCTACATACTGAAATAAAATATTCAAATCTACCTTCCTTACTGAAGATTATTTGCTGGTCCGTCCTTTTGCCAGTGCTTTTTTTTT